>PISX010005361.1:0-109032 GCA_004024625.1 Mellivora capensis | reverse complement strand
CATTCGCAACGACGTGGATGGAACTAGAGGGTATCATGCTTAGTGAAATAAGTCAATCAGAGAAAGACAACTATCATATGATATCCCTGATATGAGGAAGTGGAGATGCAACATGGGGGACTAGGGGGGCAGAAAAAGAAGAAAAGAAACAAGATGGGATTGGGAGGGAGACAAACCATAAGTGACTCTTAATCTCACAGAACAAACTGAGGGTTGCTGGGGGGAGGGGGGAGGGAAAGGTGGGTGGGGTAATGGACATTGGGGAGGGTATGTGCTATGGTTAGTGCTGTGAAGTGTGTAAACCTGGCGATTCACAGACATGTACCCCTGGGGATAAAAATTTGTTTATAAAAAATAAAAATTAAAAAAAAAAAAAAGAAAACTCACCTGCCTATCTAGCTGTAGTTGAACTTTGTGAAGACCTAGAGGTTGTTGCCAGACATGTTCTGAGTATGAACAAACAGGATGAAGGGCTGTGTCCCAAAGAAATAGATTATCAGGAATCTTATCAAATCCTTTATCAGGAATCTTGGCTCCCAAGAACGTCAGCCTTCTAAAAAGATAAGCCTTTCCTGTCACCTTGATGAAGAACAGAAAGATCTCAGGCATCTGCAGTAAAAGAAGCCACCATGGGGATCCTAGAACATCAATAATTCAAATGTGTCCTTATACAACCATCTCTCAATGCCAGAGCATCTGCTGCAGTATATGAAGGGGGTTGCCAACCTGTGAAAGCCCATTATAATTTAGTGACAAAGCTGAAAGCCTCCAGATTCCCTTCCTCATCTACTACCTCCTCTTTCTCCTCCCCTCCCCACCAACCCCACCAAACTGCAAAAAGACCAACAATAGGGGCTCTAGAGCCAACTGGAATGAAATCACTTGTAGCAGGTAGTACCACCTGTCCCATCTAGTTCTAGCCAAAATAATCCACTCTCCATCACTACAAACTGCAGACAATATTTCACCTGTTCAGCATGAGCTCAACCTCATCCAGGCAAGGAGAGGAGAGGGCTTTGGCACCTGCCTTGAGCCAGTTAGAAAAGACAACATTCAGTAGCATGGTTTACCCATCTCCCACTTTGGTCTTGGGAATTTAGTGGTGAGTGATCCTCCTGGCAACGAATTAGCCTCCAAATGCCAGCTGAATGCCTATGTGCCTGCATTGCCCATTGCATCCGTTTCTGGCTATGAGATCTACCACCTGCTTAGTGGTCTCTCATAGCAAAGGCTGGGTGAGCAGTGCACTTGAAATATATGCCTCTATGCTGGGCTGCCCAATTCACTTTCTTCCTTGAAAATCATCACTTTCTGTCTTCATTACAATGTCCCTAAACTTCCAGCCCTGGTAAAAATTTCTGAAGCAGGATCTTCCACCTTCCCCACTCCCAAATTAATTTTCTTCTCTACATCATTTGTTCCATAGCTCACTGAATCACTTTCTAAGTATGAAAGTACTTTCTATGTAATGAACTTCTAATATTTCAGACTTTCCAGGACACCAATCAGACCACTTATCACCACTAATTTGCCTCTTGCTCCAGATTCTTTTTCTCCCTAGTCCCTATGGAACCCTCTGCACTTCAACTAAAAAAGTTAAATGTTTTCTTTCTGTGGAAGAAGAAAACTTGAAGTAGCCATGCAACTAAATAACTGTAGTTACAGTAACTATATTAAGATGGCCCTAAAGTGACTGAGGTCTAAGAGGTAGGAGAATTGTTTTCTCTCTCTCTCTCTCTCTCTCTCTCCTTCTTTATATATATATATATATATATATATATATATATATATATATATCCTGAAAGATCAAACATCATGATTTTCCTCCAAATCCCAAGTGTATACTGGCTCCCCAGGTTCATACCTGAAACACATCAGTACTGAATCCTCCAGAAATCCTAGGCATATCTCATTCCCATTCTCCCAGAGAGAATCCATAATAGCATTAAGTTACTTCCAGAAGTGCATGCCTATCACATCTTTGAAGTTTGATCTTGGGGTCTGCAATGTATGCATGTGCCTTTTAAAACTGGTAAGCTACTGAGAAGTCTTAACGGTGTTGCCTATCACTCAAGTGACAAGAAACAGTGTCATGATCTATATTTGGCATAGACTTGGCCCTTATTAGAGTGTTATGCTCAGTTTGGGGATTCTAATTTTCCAAAAGGTACAGAAAATTTGGAGAAGTTCCAAGACAGAGCAGTGAAAATGATTAAGGGGGTTGAGAATGGAAACTCAGGAAAAAGGTTAAATGAATGTGGATGATCTATCAAAGGCAAAGAAAAATGAGGATAGACCAAATATCTTAAAGTAGAGGAGATTATTTTAAGGAAATGGGAGGCCATTGTTCTCTGATATAAGAATACATTAAAAAAAGAAAAAGTGGCCCTAGATGGTGTTTGGGTATTAGGCATATCAGTCTCTATATTTTGTTTACTAACTTTTGAAATCATTAGAATCAGATGAGGTTATAAAAATAATTTTTATTGAACACTTAAGAAAAAATTATACCCATCCATATTGATTTATTTAATCCCCACAATAATTCCAAGATAAAGGGATTAAGGACCCCAGAGGTCCATTGCCCAAGATCAGCTAGCTATTAACTTGGATCTAGTATTTGGTATGGCAGAACCTGGGGTCTCTGGCTTTCACTACTGAAGCTTAAGCCAGTTCTCATACCCCCCAATATTTAGGCTGGTTCTCTCTGGAAGAAGAGTACTAGAATACAAGCTAGGGGTAGAGTGATTATAGCAGTCAGATACTTGGTTATAGCAGTCAGAAACTTGGATAAATGTCTAAACTCAAGAACTAAATTTGAGTGTTATTGAACATAGCATTGAAATATACACCCCCCCAAAATTTGAAGTACATTGAGGAGGAGATTTTAATGAAATTCTTATACATGGACAAATCAAATACACAAAAAATAAGCAATGTTAGAAACTATGACTAACAAATTTAATTTAATATAGTCAGCACATATGTATATAGATATACAGAAGAGAATACATATTTTTTATTTTTTTTTAAGATTTTATTTATTTATTTGACAGAGATTACAAGTAGGAAGAGAGGCAGGCAGAGAGAGAGGAGGAAGCAGGCTCCCTGCTGAGCAGAGAGCCGGATACGGGGCTCGATCCCTGGACCCCGGGATCATGGCCTGAGCCAAAGGCAGAGGCTTAACCCTCTGAGCCACCCAGGTGCCCCGAGAATACATATTTTTTAAATGCCTATCAAACAGTGATGAAAACATGATCAAGGTTTGACAACAACAACAACAACAAAAACTTAACATATTCCAAAATATACAGTATATTTTCTGACCTTAAAATAATAAACAACAAAAAGGTATCTACAACAAAAAGGATGGAAAATAAGGAAACAAATATCTATCCTTTTGAAATTGAAAAACAATTTTCTAAGGAATTCTTAGATACAAAATGAAATTTAAAATAATATTAGAAGGGTGCCTGGGTGGTTCAGTTGGTTGAGTTTCTGACTCTTGATTTTGGTTCAGTTCATGATCTCAGGGTTGTGAGATTAAGCCCCTGCATCAGGCTCCACACTCAGCGCACAGTTTGCTAGAGATTCTCTCCCTCTCCTTCTCCCCCCACCACTCAAGCTCTCTCATAAATAAATAAATAAATAAATAAATAAATAAATAAATATTAAATAAAATCTTTTAAAAATAAAGTAAAACAATATTAGAGACTAGTTTTAAAGAAGCAATACTGAAAATACTATACCTAAAGCAATTTTTAAAGAATAAGAAAAAAAAACTGGTGTCATGAAAGCTAAGAGAATAAAGGATTTCAAGGAAAAGAATGAACAACAGTAACCATCTTTAAAAAAAACCCAATCTAAGGTAAGAATTGAAAAATGTCCATTAGATTTGGCAATAAGAATGCCATTGGTAATTTTACTAGAATGATTCCAATAGACCAGAATACCTTCAATATTTTAATAGAATAATTGAAATGTTACTGGTAGATAAATGACTAAGATGTGAGAAAATAGAGATATAAAGTTTAGAACACATTTCTGAAATGTTTAGATAAGAATGAGAGAGAAAAATACAAAATAACTAGAGTAATATTCAAGATGAACAGAGACCTGCTTGATTTGTTTGCTGTTTTTGAATTGGAGAGACTTAGATATAGGCAAAGTAAGGATCTAAGACCATTAGGAGAAAAAAAAAAAAAAAAAATCCTGACAAGAGAGAACAGTGAGAGTGGAACACTTGAAGCCAGACCCAGAAAAACACAGAGGGAAGAGGGTAAGGGTCACAGGCAGAAGCCAAGCTTGAATAGCAGAAGATACACTTATTCCTCTCCAACTGAAAGAAAATAAGTGAGTATGGATGTGACGCCTGTAATTCAGGGTAATGTGCAGGACAACACTTTATCAGTGAAAGAAGACCAAGACTCATCTTTTGAAACTAAATGGGGTTAAGGTCGACCAGGCAGGAAGCGTTACACCTATAATAATAACTTAAAATTATTAAATACCAACTTGCAAATAATAACTAATTTAATCCTATGAAGAATTTTATGAAGAAGGAATCAGATTTATTACTATTTTTGCCATTTTTATAAAAATGAGGAAGGGGTGCCTGGGTGGCTCAGTTGGCTGAGTGACCAGCTCTTGGTTGTGTGTCTCAGCTCAGGTCATGATCCCAAGGTTTTAAGATCCAGTCCCTTGTCCAGCTCTGTGCTCAGCAGAGAGTCTGCTTGGGATTCTTTCTCTCCCTCTCCTTCCCCATCTACCCCTCCATGTCCTCTCTCTCTGTCTCTCAAATAAATAAAATCTTTGAAAATATAATGAGGAATCTTGGGCACAAAGAAGTTAATTAAGCAAAACATCCAAGCCAGACAACTAGTAAGTGAAACCTGCACTCTTAATCAGGAAGCCATACCCCTTAGCACTACACTACATCTGGATGCTAAGTCCACAGGTCCTTTGTTTGGTTTTGCTTTTTTGGTTTTTGTTGTTGTTGTTGTTTTCTGGGGAGGGGGTTTGTTTTTTTTCTTTTGATTTTTGGTTTCTGGGATTATTTTTTGGATAGAGACTTTCAGCTTGGGCACAAAATATATGGATTTATAAAGGCAAGCACAGCTGATGACATGAAGTTGGAGTGCACCACCAACTATCTCATTGGAGCTGTGTTGTTTCTATTCACCGCAGCCTATTGATCTCTGCTGGAGAAGTCGCTGAAACCTGGCCCAACATGCCATTCCTCCAACAGGGGTAATTTATAAGCCTGTTGAGAGAGGCTGTGAGACTGATGAACCCAGCCGGCTGGTGGAGCAGGTCTCATGATTGATTCACTAGCCGTTCTCCTGCTCAGCCATTTCACCCTGATCAGGCCACGCCGCCTCGTTCGCCATATTCATCCATCATCCAGTAAACATCATCAACACTGTAGACCACAGGCACCATCTTTTGTATCTTGTTTTCTTTTTATGTGGGATCCTTAACCTTAAACCTTGCTGTGGCTTCTCTCCACCCCTCATACAGACATACTTGTGAGAGACCAGCTGACCAGAATCAGAGATGGAAACAGATACCTCATGGGAAGGGAGGCAAAAATTCAGAATCCAATCTCAGGTGAACTTTTATAATCACGACATGGACGACACAGGAGTCATGCATCTGTTAACATCTGCAGTGCAGACAAACAACCAATTTTAAATTTCTTCCTCTGGAGTAGCCCTTTGGAAAATGTTCTCTGTATGCCCAAAAATACAGTGGCATATATTTTTATTTTCCCTAGAACCGGCTTTGTATGTCACTTATAAACAGCTACAAAATATGCTGTCAAGAAGCCAGCGGATGTTTTGTGGGGAATCATGCATATTGTCACAGAATTGTACAGAAAACTTGTAAAAAGAGTGGAAAGGGAGAGTGTAGTGAGAGAAAGCGTGATCTTTCATCCATACATAATAGTCATAGTATTTAGCTGTTCCCAACTCTTAAAATCAAAAGTTAGGGGCGCCTGGGTGGCTCAGTGGGTTAAAGCCTCTGCCTTCAGCTTGGGTCATGATCCCACATCAGGCTCTCTGCTCAGCAGGGAGCCTGCTTCCCTTCCTCTCTCTCTGCCTGCCTCTCTGCCTACTTGTGATCTCTGTCTGTCAAATAAATAAATTTTTTTTTAAATGCAAAAGTTAATCTTACCTCATGTAGTACTTCACAAACAAAATGATTTCTGGACCAGAGAGAAGTCAGGTGGGAAATCTTCCCCATCCGTCTTCCTGTACAGACTAGATCCTTCTTCAGACTAGATCCCACCTTCATGATGACACAAAAGCTCCCTCCCCAGAATGTTGTCCACTGAGTTATTCCCCACCAGCCCAGGATTTCCTCCAGCCAGAGGGAAGTACAAAGCTGGTACTACCAGCTGGTAGTACAAAGGCCTGGCTCCTTTATTTCAATCAAGGACAACTCTGAAGGGGCATTCCAGCTTCTAGAACATCCTGTGAGATGCACTGAGGCCATTGTTGTGACTACAGAGCAGCTCAGCGGCTCCCACCAGCCAGCCCCTCTTCTCTCACTTCCTTACAGGTGCCCAAGAGCACACACTATAAATCACCTGATCTCAAATCCCTGTTTCCTCAGAACTTGACTCAAGACACTTAGAAAATGAACTCTAAGAGCTGAAAGTTTACTGTGGTAATAAATGTAGGGCCCAGTTACAATACAAGAAATAATTGACTGATCCAATTCTTCTGATCAGCCCAACAAGAAATGGAACAAAGTTTTAGAAAGCATGTTTAACATGTTAACCTTTTTCAGAGAAGGTGGTGCCTTTGACAATAATGAAACACGGAAGAATGGGGAAGGAAGATTAAATCAGATCATAATCTAAAAGAAATATAAAAGGAGCAGAAGGCACTTGGAGATGGTCAAAGTCACTGGGTTCTCCTCAGCATCTATGGACTTAAGGGCAAAGAAATAATTTTTATATCTTAGAAAATCTCAGTTACCAAGAAGTTGAATTTCCCATTGAATCAACTTGGTCCTGTAAAAATAACTTCACCATTCTTTCTTCCTGCTTCCAGGGGTTCTCAGGAGCCACTGCTTTTTGGACAAACGAGAAAACTAGCCAACCCTACTCAGTTCTCATGCAGGATTTCAGTTCTTTGTTCTCTTTCGTCCCAAGTAGACCCTTGTTATACTTACCAAAGTAAGATTCTTGGAGATAGGACATGAGTTAAGAAATACTTCTCCCTAGGTTTTAATATAAAATTGACTGCTTATGTTCTGCTGGCTAAAATTCCTATCCTCTGTGTTGCTTTGTCTTCCACATTCACAGATATACATACATGGTATTCTCCACCATTCAAAATTAAGCTTAATGAGTCATTTAGAAGTGAACTCTGTTTTATTTCCCGAATCTATTTCCCTTCTCAGTGTAATTCTAAAAAGACTCCTGATAGTTGACATACAGTCTGGGAATGATGAATAAAGTAGAATCCAGGTTAAATACATGGAAAATCACAAAATTTTGCCCATTATCACTTTTCCCAACCTTGGTCTCACACTCCCCTCCATCATGGTCATAAAATGCCCAGCAATGACTTCAGAATTACTTACCAAAAATCAGAGATAAATAATGCAAAATTCATGAAGCCAGCAGATCTTTCTAGCTACCCAGTTCCTACTTGGAGTCTCACATCATTTCACCTCCACTGTACCACTATGTCTGGTTCAGTCTCATACCTCCTAGGTCCCTCAGTTTCTTCATATATCAAATGGAGGTAATATAAAAAGCAGGTAAACTAAATAATATGGGACTAGTCCCTGCACACTTAGGAGAAAATGTCCTGTTGTTTAAAAATGCAAAGTACTACTATCAATATAATTACTATTTCTGAGATTAATATGTTCTTAATATATTACATTAGAATACTAATTCCCTGACTCACCCTAACCTCTTTTTTGGAATTTCTTAAACTTTAATTTGTAAGTAAATATTGCAGCTGCCTTCTATAGGGAAGAAAAGGGTATATTCCTGCAAGAAAAATGAAGACAAGCTTAGCAAGAGGGGTACAGCACGGCTAAGACAATTCATCACAGGAAGAAAGATTTAGGGAGCAAGATGATACAGGTTCACAGCAGCATCATAGACCCTGGGTTAACCTGAAGCAACAAAAAAGCCACCAGACCCTAGCTGTACACCAGAGGGGGCAGGCAGAGAGTTAGGGGCCACTATGAACCAAGGGTATACTTATCCAAGGGAAAGGGAAGAGAAGTAAAATCCACCACTTGCTTCTGCATGTCAGACCTGCACAGCAGACATGTGCCTTTCCCCTCCTGACTGGGAGTTCTGCTCTACAAATACTGCAAAGTCTTCAGTAATAGGAGGACTAAGCCCCACAATACACAGGGTGACCTTTCCATTGGGAAAGGAAACTTGCAGGTAGGAGGCCAGAAGCAATAACACCTTATTGCCAAAATAAAACTCTCTGGGTTCCATGGCAGACATCTGGAAATCTCTGCTAGACTATGCAGCTTCCCTGAGACGTGTAGCAGCCCAGGCACCAAGATTATAACTGAATTGACTTGGCTGTTCCCCTATCTCCATGTCTAGTTCAGTTCTGTCACCAGAGTCTCACCCTTGATTACATTCTCCCATGCCTGGGTTCTACTGATGTGTCTGCTAAATGGAACAGTTAATTCAATAAACCTCACTTCACTATCAATATTTTTTTCCTCAAATCATTCTGTTGGCCAAGATTTTTACTCATATTATGGCTGCATTCCTTTTGTTATTAGAATCACTATTATTAGTGTTAGTCATATGACTAAGAAGGCTCTGTCTCATAGCAGAAAGTGCCACAGTAATCAGCTGGCAGAGAAGCCATCTTACCACAATGTTCCCATGTCTCCAAATATCAAATCCTGGCAGGAAACCATTAAAAAACCAGAAAAAGGTTATTTTGCTACTTGTCACCCTTTGGATTTAATTTGTCAGGAAACAGCATTTACTGAGAAACCCTGGAGTACAGAGAAGTGTGATAGGGATGAAGAATGTTTGGGGCTTGCTCTGGCTACCTCCGATCACCCCCATGCACCTCCAAACAGGAAAGTTGGGCCACTTAACAGGTGAAGAGCAGTGAGAGGCCAAGCTGCCAACAGGTATGACTATACACACACACACACACACACACACACACAATAAATATATATATATATATATACATTTTTTTTTTTTAAAGCCTTTCTGATAAACACCAGACTTCACTAAATCTTCAGAGTTTTGGAAGAAGCTGAGGTGAGAAGTACTGTTTTGTATCACAGGAGCTTTGTGAAGAAGGATGCCAGGCATCTTCTGAGCCAAACAGGACGTTCAGAAAGTTCAAGTATGACTGTAAAGTCCAGAGCCACTGGAATGGAAGAAGATGGAGGAGAAGTCGAAATTCTTGTACAGAAAAAACTGTGTGTTGGGTGGCTCTGTGATAGTGAGCGCGGGGGCAGGGAGGGAGACTCAGTTCAGTAGCCCTAATTGCCACTTGAGTAACTTCCCCATGTCGCCTGTCAGCCCTTATTCTGTGTGAAGTTGTCAGTTCAAGTTTTCAATGGGCAGGTTTGTTATCAGCAAGTGGTTTACAGCCCCTGGGCTGTGCATTAATTAAAACGGCTTTGTGCAGAGCCTTATTCATTAGCACGCTGCTTCTTTAATCACTGCCTCTTCAGCCACCAGGACAATCTATAAATCTCCTCAAATATGAAATAATGAAGTGGAATGGTTCAATTTATTACAACGTAATAAGTCAGGATAATGTGGGGGTGGACAGGGTGGCATTATAGCAGGTTCCCTGCCCAGAGCCTTCCCTCCTTATTACCAGAGGCACCAGGCCTCACTGCAGCAGATGAAACCTGGCTCGGCCACCATGTAACACAAACTCCTCATGCCCTTTGCATTTCTCATCCAGACAGGCCGCAGAGGGGAGAATGGCTGGAGAGGTCTGGACACCAGACACAGGCCCAGAAGGAGCACAGTGCTAACAGCTCACTCTGCATAGGAAGGCATTTACTCCACTATCTCCACAACTTTTCAGGGGAGCTCTGATGGGGCAGGGCAGGAACAACACCACTTCATCCATGAGATCTTGAGTTCAGCATGCAGAAGTTACCCACCTAAGGGGTCACAAAGAGGAAGAGTTTCCAACCCTGCCATTCTGCACAGAAGCCTCACCCCTAACTATGCACGAGAATCACTTGTGGGGCCTTGAAGCACCTGCAACTTTCCTTCAACCCCACCCAGATGAGTTGCCACTGATTATCTGAGTGCTGAGCATTGACGATTATTAAAAGCTCCTTGGTTAATTCTCTTGTGGAGCCCTGTTGAGAGCCATGTGCTCCATCTTAGAAGAATCACTAGAATACCCAAGCTCCTCCCCTAGAGATCTTGATTGATTAGTTCAAGGGTATGAAGCCCAAGATTCAGTATTTTTATCTAGTTCCCCCAAAGATTCTTATGATGAGACACATTTGGAAAACACTGAGTTGCCTCTAAAAAGCTAGCTCTTGCCATCCCATCCTTTCCACCCAAGTCAGGGATTCTCACCTCTCCCCCCAACAGTGCACTTGGTAGGCACCATTTGTGTGACTGACATACTTCCGCCAGGAAAGCCAGATTTTCTTCCTAAGACTGTGCTAAATATAATGAACTACATGATTCTGTGATTTTCTGTGCACTAACTATAAACTTCTTTCTTCTTTCATTCACTGATTCTTTAACAACCCCATGTCCCCAAAGCTCTGCTTCAAGTGGCACTGATGGCTTACTAAGAAGGGGTTTCCAGGTGCTGCTCATTGATCGCTAACTCCCCATCTCTAGGGTGCCCTAGGACACCTAAGAGAAACTCAGCCTAACTCTTGGATGAAATCAGAGATGCTTCAGACTAGAAGCCTACACCAAACAGAATCTGCAAAGCACTACCCCAGCGAAGCAGATATTCATGTATGCGTTCTTGCCAGAAGCTCACCCACCGCTGCCAGGAATGAAGCCCTTGGTTTTACATTTTCATCCAGAAATAACCCAACGCCAGACGGAGGGAGTGGTCAGCGCAGATTTGAAGGAGAAGCAGCTGAGTAGACACAGGTGTCCAGATACAGACATTTACTCTCTGTGTTGTTGAACGGTTTCACTTCTCAGCTTCCCAGACTGTCCCACAGCCAACAGATGCTGAGTGCCAATACTCTGGCTTTCCTTGACATCCTCTGGAAAGAGAAGGGGCAGTTCTGCATCTCCACATCCAGCTGTGGTCTCCTACCTGCCCCTTCCTTCTAGAAGAACAGGGGAGAGGAGGGTTCTGGACTTTAACACAGTTCTCTGCAGTGTAGGGAGTAGAAAGTGCCGGGTAGGAGGACACCAGCATCTCCTGTGAATTGGGGAGAACAGTCCAAGACAAGCTCTTCCTGGATGATGTTTCCTTCACAGAGCTGGTGAATGGAGACTACATTTGGCTCCAATCCTTTGGAATCCAAATTCCATTCCAGCCAGGAAAATGCCAGGAATTCACTCTAAAGCAAGTAACACTGCTGCTTGCAAACAAGGGCTATCAGTCAGTTTGTTGCACACATTCTGCCTTTGTCTTCTTTTCCCTTTTTTACTGTATGCCACTCAGCACCTGGTAGCCTACTATCACATGTATGTATTTATTGTGTTTATTTTTATGATCTGTCTCCTCCTGCTAGCAGAAAATTTCCACAAGAATAGGGATCAGTTTGTTTTGTTTACTGATAAAACCTAATCACTCCAACAGTGCAGGCACATAGTAGTCTCTTGATAAACCTTTGGTGAAAGACGGCAAGCACAGGACAGCCTGAGACAGTGGGGATGTGATTTACCCAACCCCCTTGTCTTACCCCACTGGAAGGGAAAAGGGTTAGGGAGGGGAATCTTGTGTACTTTGCCTGCCCTGGGTATGCAGAGGTCTTTGGGCTATCTTCATAATCTACAAACAAACTAAGAAATCACAGGGTCCACTGCCAGCTGACCTTCAGCCTGGCATCTTACGACTCTCTGCAAGAAGCTTTGGTCACTTCCATTCCATGCTAGTTAAGGGCATTGAGAAATCAGGTTCCCCAATGACATATTGGTTGTTCTTGCTTAACCAGGTGACAAATAACCTGCTTAATAAATTATAAATAACATATTGCAGAAAAACCCAATATCAATTTTAATACTTTAAAATGATTTATTAATCTGTTTCGCACTGTTTGCAATGTCTGTTGTTTCTCATGTTCCAACAACATGCTGTGAATGAGGAAGAAGAATTGACAAGGTGAGTATAGGGAGAAGTGAGGCTGGCTTGACAGATATGATGAGTGAGGTCAGAAAAAGATGAATCAAAAGAGAAAAGGCACCACTGCTCGGTGCCACTGCGATGGTCCCAGGGAAGTTCTAAATAGTAATAAACCGCTGTTGCCATCTTCCCTTTCTAGAAAATGCCAGAAGATCCAGTATTCTGTGAACGCTATTCTAAACCCCTCTCCTAAGAAAACCAGTGATTCTGTTGATCCGTGGTTCTGAGTACCTACCTCTGACATAGGCCCACAGTAGTCAGTTCATTTTATTGGAGGGAGAGAAAGAGTGAGGGGGGCAGAAGGAGGGAGGGAGGAATTAATTTCTTGGCTTTCAGGGGCTCCTTTCCTCACTCAGTCACTCTACTCACCTTTAGACCCCTGCTCTCCAGCCCGGGGACCAGGACCAACCTCAGAAGTATGAGAAGCCTAGGACAACCCATCCTGGGAGGATAGTGTCGCTCTAAAGGACACTTTACTCTTGGCAGCTTTCATTAAAAGACAGGTATTTCAAAATCAAACCTTCAAGATGTTTAGAGAGGGAGAGTGGGCAGCTCCCTTGTACTTCCCCACCCATCCAGCTCCAAGCAAGCTGGCATTTCTAGTGGTTTCTCTACCCAGAGATGAAAGTTTGTAGGTCCTTCCACATATTCGGTGAATGGATCAGACAGCTACCGACACTCTGGTGGGAACTTAGGGAACATGGAGTAGGTCAAGCACAACCAGTTAATGGCACAGACTTTGGTAGCAGATTACCTGGCTTCGTACCCCCAGCACCTCCACTCCCTGACTGGGGTGTGTGACTGAGGCAAGGTCCATAATCCCTTGTGCTTCAGTTTCCTCTGTTGTAAAATGGAAAATTGTGCAAATCCGTCGTGGGGCAGATATGAAGACAGAGTGGTTCAACAGATGCAGAACGCTCCAAAGGGTGCCCCACCCACAGCTAGTGCTCTTACTCTTGGCCACTGGCAGTCCCTCAGGCATCTCATTTGGAGTTCAATGGATCTCTATTCAAATCCTGCTCCGCCATTCTCCAGCTCTGCCTTGAGGCCCAGCAGGACAAGATCATTCAGGTTCCCCCTCTGTAAAATCAGAATGATTCCATCCATATCCAAAAGCTGTTGAAAGGACTGACAAGAGGCACATGAAATCTGGGTCTGGCATGTTGTTAGTGCTCACTAATGCTGTTACTCATATTAATCATTGTAACTAATCATCATTCACAGTTTTGGATGAAAGACACGGTTTAAAGACAGATTGCCTTTTCCTATTCCACCCCACCCCCAGCTGCCTTTCCCCCACAGATACCTGTATGCATGTGATCTGGGTCACATCACATAACAAAGTACAAAGGAAGACCTGGTACTGGAGGCAAGCAAAGTTTAGTTTGCCTGTGGCCTACATTTCTCTTAATTAATTAGAAGGGACAAATTTTCTTGGGCTCTTTCATTTTCTCCATTTCCTGGCTCCAAAATACAACAATCTAAAGGCAGAATTGGGGTAAAATTCCTTTGGCAAAAAACCAAAAATTGAATTAAACACATTGGGAAGCAGGGGGAAAAGGCAGAGTGGGGGACAGCAGTATGATAGGGACTAGGGAAAGAGACAGACAACAGGCAAGAAATCCGCTGAGCACTAAGCTCAGCTCAGCTTCAATTTGTGGAAAGATGTGCAAACTGGAGGGGCTGCTTTTTGAATACAGGTGTAAATGGTATCATCACCTTGTGCACAAAGCAAGCTGCTTGCTCACAAACCTATTAACTGGTAAATAGCAATGTTCTGTAATTCCAGCTATTAAAAACAGCTTAAAGAGAAATCAAATCTCATTTAGCAGGGATTGCAGGGGTCTTCTTGGACTATTTTAAAGTTTCATATTCATCTAAGGAAACAGGCTCTAATTCTCCAATGTTGGCTTTCTTGGAGGCAATGCCATTTCCAGGCTTATTAAACATCCATTTAAAGGGACAAGGAAGACCTGTGAATGGTCCCCCCCAGACAGCAGCAGGACTATGAATGATCTTCCCAGTCAAGGGAAACCACAGGGACAGGTGGAACATTTCCTGCAATTTGCATATGAAACAAGGTTGTCTGTGCTTTGCTCCCAGTGAAAAGAAGTGATCAAAATTAGAGGGAGGGTCTGTACATATCCTCAGTTCACGAGGTCAGGTTCATATACCATCACAAAAGCAAGAGGTCTCACAGTGCTTGAGCACTTACTGTGGCTTCCTCTGCCAATGTGTATCACTTGTTCAGACAGAGCCCTGTTCTGTCTCACAACCCCATAACCTCCCAGAGACTTATTTTGTGAAAACATCAGGGTCACCAGGAAAGCCAGGTTATTTTATAAGCTATCAGTCATAGTTATGTGCTAATTTTTAAGTATTAGTATTCAAAAAAGTCAGATAACCTTTGCTTATTTGATTATCAATATACATCCATTCAGCTGCTAAGACCTACATAAACCTAAGACATTACAAGGCAATCAGCTGGCAGAGGAGAATAAATCAGTCCTCTGAGCTCTAGTCTGATGACCCCACAACCAAATCAAACTACTCATCTTCCTTCCCTTGGGAGTAAAATTCTTCATCTCCAAATCTCTTCAGTCTCACACTTCTCAGAATAAGTGCCCTGCACATGGGTAGGCTGGCTTTAGCCTAATTATCCTTTGCAACCACGGGTGAAGACCATGTTTTTGTCCTGTATTTATCTTGATTGGAAACCAAACTTATTAGATCCTTTCAAAGATGTTGCTGTTTGAATCCTTCCAAAATTAGAATAAATGCATCCCCATTCCCAAGCCATTTGAGAATTGCAATATTAATGGGACATTGAAAAGTCAATGGGTCATTCTCTAGGCATATGAGAGACTTGGTACACATAAGCAAAAAAGTCCCCTAGGTCCCCTTTAATTACCATTCACTTCCTGTACACCTCCTTCATCATTGCTGATTACAGATATATCCATGTCTGAATAATATCTTCCCACTTTATAATCAGACAACTACCACTTACTCTGATAACCTGAGACACTCTAAGTATGATTTTGTCTGCAGAACACTCAGTCTGTATTTGGTTTCTTTTCAGGGGGTAGGCAAATTACCACACACTTTGAGGCAGAAAGCTGACTGGAACAACATACTAAGAAGACATGAATTCTGTCAGCCCATACCACCATGCCCAAGGTGAGGTTTCAGGAATAGCTCTAAATACATGATGCTGAAAATTCTGTCCCAAATGCTGTCACGGAGGAGAATGCCATGTACATGGGCTTTAAACCTCCAAGCTTCTCATCAAGTCTTCTATTAAAAGCCCACTTTTTATAAGGGATCTATTTTCATAACAGAAATTATTATTTCTTAATTTTATAATATCCATTGCCCTCTGTGACTTGAGTTGCCCCCAACTATAGATTTACATCTTGTCGGATTCACATAGAAGTGTTTTAAGGAAAGAATAACCCTGGTCTATGGGTGAGGAAAGAGAGACAAGTGGACCTGCCTCAGTCATTCCAGGGGAAGTCGGCACTCTCAGATGGAATTGGATGCCTGTACTGTGTGGGGTCATAGTGAAAGGACAGCACAGGGTCCTGAAATCAAGCCCAGCACAAGTCAGAGATTCTAGCCTGGCTTCCACCACCTTGAATCAACCATTGACCTAGAATCTAAACTCTCTAGGGCTAGGACAGTGTTCCCAAACTGGGATTACATGAGGAGCTTTGGAGTAACAGATACCTGGGCCAGTCCCTGGCATTCCCATATAATTGATCTGGATAGCAGAGCTCTTAAGTCTTTCCCAAGTGATACTCCTCCAGAGCCTCAGTGTCTTTACCATGAAATATGGAGTGATAATATGTATCCCATAAAACTATAATCATAGTAGGAAAATGCAAGGATAGGTTGTATGAGAAAAAAAATAGCATAGAAGGAAGTGGTCTGTACATGAAATGACCTACACATTTTAAGTGCACCAAAGAAAGAAGTGTTCTAAAACCAGTCAAGATTGGTGGCCAAAATGGTTTTCTTTCTTAATAACTTGCCTATAGGGAACTAGGAGCCCTAGGAGGGCTTTAGATTCTGATCCAACACCAACCAATGGGACAACTTTGAATAGGGAACATAAGGAAGACCAATTTCTGGGCATTGCCTTATGAACCAGGCTCTTTCCAGATGATACGCTTGCTCCTTCATACTGCTTACTCAGCTCTGTGTTAAGCATTGTGCTGGTGATAATGGATAGAAAAATGAGGCATGCCTCTCTCTGCCCTCCAGCAGTCCATTGCCTGGTTACAGGGGGTATCGATGTTACCAAAGCCAGTGTTGTCATCAGACAGTGGCCAACAAACCTGCAGAGGGGAACCCGGAGTGGGGAAATGTTTAATTTCCCCAGAGTAAAATGATTTTACAGAAGAGGGGATATTTGGCCTGAACCCTAAAGGAAGGGTACAAGCTTGCCAGAGGGAGATAGGGTTAGGTGAAAAGGCATGCTGTGTTCAGAGACTAAGTAATTCAATAGAAGGTGTAGGCAGAGGTGTAGGCAGAGGCTGAAGAATGCTGTTTTTTTCTGCTACAGCATATGGACGTCTTATTCCCATTTTATAGGTAAGAAAACTGAAGCTCACATCAAGGCCACGTAACAATGGAGAGTTAGATATGGCCTTTGAGCAAGGAAGTAGCATGGCTGGATTTTTCTTTGGAAAGCTAATTCAAGGAACAATCTGAAAGCAGGATTGATCAGATACTCAGGAGTATCTGGAGATACTCAGGACCGGCCTGAAGGGATGACAAGACTTGGACTAGGGTGCTGTCAGGGAGGGTAAGGAATGGAGACATTCTTGAGTACTAGGTGTGTCTGGTGGTGATGGTGGAAAGAGACAAGAGGTGATGGCTGGGGTATTGTAAAGAAACAGGTGATCTACTTCACCCGAGAGTCGCCTCTGCAGACCTGAATCCTGCCGGTTGATGCTTTTGCACTTACTTCATGGGTTTACCTACTTACTGCTTCCTAAACTTTGAGATCTACACAAGTTGGTAATCACTTGAAAATTTTCAATTAAATGTAAAAAAAAAAAGTAAATCTATTCTTTCTTTTGACTACTTTATTGATTAAAATGAATGTCTGTGCTGAGACCGCTGAACCATGAAAAGCAATCTGTCTTAGATGGGTAACAGATCGTTAGGAAATCATTGGGTTGAAGGAAAGAGTGGAGAAAAAAATTTGCACAGACCCACGTGTGGGGGTGTCGGTGTGTCTATCTGTAGCTACGTAGCTGTGTGTAGATATGTGCTTTTCTATATATAGGGGACATATGCCACATTCTTCAATCAGAGCCAAAGGCACAGGCAAGATTCCTGACAGAGGGGCACCATCCACAGCTTAGCAGAATCTAAGCCTTGCTGCAGGGTACATGGCAGGGACAGGGGAGTGAGGGGCTATTCAGATAATAAATTCAGCTCTCAAGAAGCCCTATCTGACATGTTTGACAGAACCTAAAACATTGTACTTCAAGACCATTCTCTGGAAAATTTGGAAAAACAAGTGGCATTAATATGTATGCCTCTAATTTCATCAAAATGTTAGTTTATAAGAGCTATTCTACATAAGTGAAACCCTTTGCTTAAGAAGGGAGAGAAAAGGAAAATAAGAAAGAACTCTTTCTCAGCAACTACTTTCTACCACCCCCTCCAAATAAAGCAAGTTGTTGCAAACTCTGCAAGGTACACATTAGAGTTAAAATTGAAATCCACCCATCTTTAGAAGATTCTGAAATGAAATATTTGTCCTCTATAAAAAATCCCCTTATATGGGATAAGTATGAGAGGAAACTGGAGAAGGAAGGCCTTCCATTAAGACAGATAAATAAAAATAAAGGGACAAGGACACCCCTTCCCTGCAAGGACAGCTTGCTCTTGTCACACACTCATTAGCTAAATTATTCAAATTAGCACTAACACTTCCCTTGTGACCTTTCATTAATAGCCACCTACTCTTCCTTTTTCAGTGCCTTCATCTCTGTGGTCTGTCTGTTCTGCACCCCCAGCCTTATCGCCCTTCCAGCTCTTCCCCCCAATCCTTCTTTTCTCATTGCCACTAAATATAGGATACCTATTTTCAGGACACTATCTCAGTTCGTCCATTTGCTGGAGCTGTGGATCCTCACTGGGGACTTGCTGATACCATCTCAGACGTCTGACAGGGATAGAGGTCAAGAGTGGGAATAGACTTGCTCTTCTCCAGATGACTGGCTCTTGCTTGAGCAGAATACTCCTCTATCTTCTGGGTCAAATTAAATGGAATGGAGACTCATTTGGAAAAGTTATCCGAGCCATGTCACGTGATGGAATTTGTCTTCTCTATTTGCTAGTTGTATAGCTTGAACATAGCACGTAAAGTCTCTGGCCTCCAGCTTCATTACCTGTAAAATGGGAATAATAACTGTTATAACGGTAGCTGTCAATTGTACTTGCAAATTGATTTACTTTGCACGAATTAAAGATTTTCTGAAAATCTGGAAGCAGGTTTTGACTTACTTAGCATCAGCGAGATGTGAGCTGGACACCTCCTCAGAGGCTGTAGCAAGGCCTAGATGATTGAATGCATGTAAAAGTCTTAGAACAGTGCCTAGCACAAAGCAAGTATCACTACTCACTTTCTTTGCTATGATGCTGAGAAACAATGATAGGAGCTAAATTTTCTCACAAAGAGTAACAAATAACACTCTAGCACCTATGTTATTAAATTCTGAGTCAAGAAAAGGGGACAAAGGTATAAGGAGTGGTAGAAAGAATCTCCCTAAAAACTCTTGAAAGGGGAAAAGGGCCATGTCCCACATGGAATTGGTGGAGGGGGCCAAAGGACTCTTTACTGTTCCCTTTCAATTAGACCTACATGTGTGTCCTATTTCTTATGGACTCTGGTACTGTTGGAACTAGAGAGATGAATTAAGACACAGACCCTGTCATAGACAAGCAGGCCAATGAGGGTGACACCAAAGGCCCCAGCAGTCCTTGGCATAGAGTCGGCATTCACTAATGCATGAAAACATGGATTAGAGAATGAATGAATGAAGGGGCGCCTGGGTGGCTCAGTGGGTTAAGCTTCTGCCTTCCGCTCAGGCCATGATCTCAGGGTCCTGGGATCAAGGCCTGCATCAGGCTCTCTGCTCAGCAGGGAGCCTGCTTCCTCCTCTCTCTCTGTCTGCCTCTCTGCCTACTTGTGATCTCTGTCTGTCAAGTAAATAAATAAAGTCTTTAAAAAAGAGAATGAATGAATGAAGACTATAAAATAGTAATAAAAATCTCTTGCATAGGAAACACTTTTGAGAAAAATGCTGCTAATATGGAAGTCCATTAACCTTTTGAGCTCAATTAACCTTTTATCTTAGTGCACATAAATAATTATTTAGTGCTTAGTACTAAGCACATAAAGGATATAATAAGTGCACCACATGTCTGGCTGCACATAGAATATTCTTGTTCCCAGAAAATTTTAATGCATCTTAGGGTGGAGTATGAGTTATTCTATTTCTGGTTTTGTCTTACCTTTTCTTTTTTTTTTTGTAAATTAAGTGTTTTTTAATAGATAAAATTTAATTTAAAATATGACTTCTAATAATTAAGGTAATAGAAAGTATAATAAATACCTAAAAAGTCTGTGAAAACCAGATTAAATTATATAGGATAAAGGGTTAATTGGCTGTGCCTTTAATATGCTTTTCCTAGTCAAGACGTTCCATCCACCAGCTTAAATAGCTGTCAATGCACCTGCAAATTGATTTGTCCCTTGATGAAGTTAAAGATTTTCTGAAAATCTGGAAACAGTTGCTGGAACCTTGCTGTTGTTGTTAACATCTGAGGCATGTGAGCTTTTTTCCCCCACTATTTTTCATCTTAGAATTCTAGCATCAGCACAAATTTGGAGAACAACTTGCCTTTTCCTTAGATATAGGAATACAGAAAACACAATAAAAGTAGCTTCCCGTGCTCAGATTAAGTGAAGTTTTATCATAATGAAGCTAAATGAAATTCCCAAATTGCTCTGGTAGGGAGGAATGTCTTGATATTCCACTTGTGGAAAAGTGGTTCCATGTCAAAAATAAAGTGATGTCAACTTCAGTCTCTGTTTGCAGAAGCAAATAAATCATTCTGTAACACAGAGGCTTTCCTGTTAGATGTAAGACACACTTGCTGGGTGGTCTTTAATGGGGGTTAGTAAGGCTGTGTGGAAGGCTGATTTCTAAGCTCTTAGTTAGGTATTCCCAGTCTCATATGTGTGCCAATGTGTACATGTGAACTCATGCAAGTATTGACCTCAGGTGTAGAGAACTGAGTTAATCATAAGTCTTATTTACGGGCATACCATACCACTGGTTCTTTTATGGTCCCAATTGTTGTGTTCATCTTCACTCATATTTCCCTCTCTGCCACAAGTAACCATTTGAACATCTCTGAGATGATAGATGATAGGTAGGTAGATAAGAGATAGATGATAGATAGATAGATAGATAGATAAAAGATAGATGATAGATAGACAATGTGTATGAACACACACATATATCCCCTTACACACATGCTTATAAAATGTGCTATTTGATTTGTATTCATGTATTTCACTTAACATATATTGTATTATGCTATAGACCTCATTTTTATTTTCTCTATCAAACACTGTGGTTTTAAGACTTAGCCAGGCTAACTGTGTAGATCTCTTCTGTTACATCTAAATGTGTCACTGTAATTGATAATATGACTTCATCATGCTTCAGTTATCCATTCCTCTAGTGGCATACATTCAGTTTGCCTCCATCTCTCCACTACCATGAGCAATGCTGTAATTGCACCCTTGTACGGGCCTGGAAAACCCTTTCTGGGATATATACCCAGGAGGAGACTGCTTGACATGAGGGTATGTGTATACTCAATTTAAGCAAGTACTGCCAGACTACTCTTCACAAATGGAAGCCTCAGTTTATACTCCCACCATGAGGGTTCTCATATCCCCACATCCCCACTAACTGACATACTCTTCAGCTTCCAAATTACTGACAATAAAAAGGGTTAGGATTAGGGTTAGCAATCTTCCTGATTGCTTTCCAATACCACCTATAAAATAAATTAAATGAACTTGGATCTATATCTAATATCTTATTTTCCTCCATGACTCTATTGGTCTATTCTTATACAAGCACCCACATATTGAATTACTATGACTTTATAGCATAATATGTAGGAGAACACTATTTTTTTTAAAAAGTTGACTTATACATGGATTTTCTCTTTTCATATAAATTTTAGAAACATTATTTAGCTTTTTTTTTAAGATTTTATTTATTTATTTGACAGACAGAGATCACAAGTAGGCAGAGAGAGAGGAGGAAGCAGGCTCCCTGCTGAGCAGAGAGCCTGATGCAGGGCTCGATCTCAGGACCCTGGGATCATGACCTGAGCTGAAGGCAGAGAGGCTTTAACACACTGGGCCACCCAGGTGCCCCTATTTAGCTTTTTTAATCCAACTAGTACTAATTGGAAATGTGTTGAATTTATAGATTAATACAAGAATATTGGCATCCTGATGATAATAAGTTATATTAAGAGTATGAAATGATTCACCATATATTTGGATTTTATCTATATATCCATTGAAATATTTTTAGACTTTTACATAAATATCTAGTGTATTTTTTGCTAATTACTATATTTTGTTTTTGTTTCTGGCTTTTGTAGGTGGTATCTTGGATTTTAAAATATTCTAGTTGGTTGTTGCTAGTATAGAGAAAAGCCTTTGATCTTTTTAAGTTAATCTTGTGTGTGAAAACTTCACTGACCTTTGTTTTTAGTTATAATGGTTTAATTCTGTTGGTTTTTCTTTGTATATGATCATGTTATCTGCTTATGACAGTTTTGGATTTTCCAATTATTTCAACTTTGATTTGTTGTTTGCATTTATTCTTTTCTTAAAAAACATATTAAAACATCTGCTTTAATTCAGACTGCTTGTGGGTGAGTTTAACCCCCAATACTGACTATTTCCCACAGACTTACATAATCTATTCTCTTTTGGGGACATTTTAACATCCCCATTCATTTTTGATAGTCCTGCAAAATTCCCCAAAATTTGGCTAATACACCCCGGAATGTGGATGGAGAAATAAAAGCAGTTAAAAGAATTATGGAATGAGTACTAGAACTCTCCTTTCCAAATCAAAGGGTAGAAATGAGTCTAAGTGTAATGTTCTAATTATAGTTATTTCCTGAATGTTTGTGTAAGAAATGATTGACACATTCTGTACTGTCCATGTATAAATAAATAACAACTAAGACACATCCTGTTTATTCCAGTTTCTGTTGCAACTTCTTCTAACCATTTTCTTTATATTATCTCATTTCACATGGGTACTGTTATTTTCCTCATTTTATTGGTAGGAAATCAGAGGCAGGAAGAGGTTAAATACTTTGCCAAAAGTCACAGAGCTAGTGAGAACCAGGAGCCAGGCCCCAGAGCGTTCTCGCCGTTATGCTCTGTCTTCTGCATCCCATGGCACTCCATCTCAGGAATAAAAACCAGCACCTCTGATAGCAATAGCTAGTCAGCTTCACTTCATTGCCTTTGTCAGCCAATGCTATTTTAATGTCCTTTATTTTGGCATAGCTAAGTAGAATAAGGAATACAGTGTCATTACCTTGCTCTCTGCTTCTTTTCCTCCTCGCAGTCCAGCTAGCAGACTCTCCAAACCAAAATAGTCAAGTACTTCTGCTGTCCCAAAGAGAGTTCAACCACAAAACAGGAGAGGAAAGAGAGGAAAGGCACGTTTCTGAAGGCAGCTGCTTTCCATCTGCCTCAGCAATGATGCTGTGTGTCCACAGAGAGAAGTGCTGAGCAGGGTTACAATCTGGGCAAGAAAGACAACTTTCTAGCTTCTCTGAGTGGGGCTTCTTAAGAGAAGCACTATTATTTTGTTTTGAGTATTGAAAATACTTAGATTAGACACATCTATGTTCAACTGTGAATAGCCCTTCCCCTCACCTCTCCCCCCTAAAATCCAAATATAAAATGCAAAGACCAATATTCTAATTTATAGATATTCTGTTTATAGATAAGATTGGTTCTTTCTGTTTCAGTAATAGAGAGATGGATAGGCAATAGTGCATTTTCTGCCTGTGAAAACAAGACAAATATTTTAAAATTATGATGAGGTATATTTAATAGTGCAAGAATAAGCTTGAAGTTTACAGCTAAATTTGGTTCTGACTTGTAAGTGCAGGTATTCCAAGCTATACTCAAAGAAGAGGCTAGCAGCGTGGTGGTTAGAGCCTTGCTGAGAGAATGGGAAAACTCTTCCTCTCAAGTTAAAGAGTGTGAAATGTGCATTTCTTCACCTACACAAACCCCTCCCTCATTCTTGTTTTATCCCCCACGAATCGATGAATCCGGGTTTTTATGAAGTCCTCAGAGTTTCTATTTTCAAACTACTACTTTATTCACTCTGCCAGAAATAAGTCACCTCAGCAAACTCTAATGGTGGCAATTTTGTGATGCATAAAATTGATTTATGCTTACAATCAAAATGTATTTCCCTTGATAATTTATGCTCAACAATTTAACATAATTATTTGTGCCACAATTTTAACATTCCTACCTTCCTGACTGTCAACTTTAGAATACAAACATATATATATACACAAAACAAAACAAAACAAACAAACAAAAAAAAACCTCACTATCCTTCAGAGGCAGGATTTATTTAAAAAAAAATCAATGTCATAGCAGCCCTTTTTGTATTTTGTTGTGACAAGGCTGAATTTAAGCAGCCTAGGAAGTCAAAACAACAGGAGAAATATCAATACATATTAACTTAATCAAGAAGCTCTGCTCTGTCATCCTTGTCTACACTCAAATTATGCTTCCACTGTAAGTTCCACATAGCTATTGGCATCTTGTAACTTCTCCACAAATATTTGCAGTCTTCAGCGGTCATCCGAAATGAAGGATGGCTATAGGCTCCATGACATCTTCTTTGCATCTGTATGAGATTTTGTCACAACCGTTTTAAGAATATCACTCTTCAGGCAAGCTCTGACTCACTTGTTTAAATTCACAACCTTAAAATGTCTTTTATCTAGCAAATGCTTTTTTTCACATCCCCCAATGACATTCCAATAGAAACTTCATTCTCCGTTGTTCTGCATAAGCCTCTTTGAAAAGAAAAAAATTAATAAAGACATGTTAAATCCAGATAAATGCACAATGTACCAGCCCCATCCAATCCTGGATGTGCCACACAGGACTCTGAAACATGCATCTGATGAAGGCACCAAGAGTTAGAGCAATGAGACAAGCATATCAAGTGTAGAGACCAAATAGACTTGACCTTTTCAGGTGCTATTCATTCATGCCAACATGTTCTATTCTTTTTCCCCAAAAAGTAATTGGAAGAGGCACTCCAGCGGTCTCATTAAGCATATAAAATGTTCACATTATCACACATGAAGATGACTCTGCTGGCCCATGAGTACTCTCAGCTGTTTCCAGAGTAACAAGTGAATGTCCATCCATTCCCTTTCTCCTATTTGCTACCCCTGGAGATCCAGTGCTTTAACCAACAACTGGTCCCAGGGGAAACTTACAGTCATGGAGACAAGTGGACTTTAGTGTCTACCTGAGCATGGACCCACACTGATACTTAAAGACAGGCTGCACAATGTGTGGGGCCAAGCATAAAATGAAATTCAGGGTCCCTCATTCCATGAATAAGAACTTCAAGTCAGTGGCAGCAGAACATCACACCAAGCCTGAGGGCCTTCCCTGAGCTAGGCTTTGTGTGGCTGTACAGGTTTCAGATCTGTGAGGCTGGGCTGCTGCTATTTCTGTCATTCACTTGGAGATAAGAGACAAGGGGATTTTGCCACATGATCAGAGAGGGCCCAAATGTGTAGCTGTCAATAGAAAACCCTCACTCAAGCAGTTCATTCCAAGAAAGCATCCCTCACTTCCCCAGGAAAACAATCCAGATCATTGTTTCCTATTTCTTGGGATAAAAGTGGTCCAACATGAGCTCCTTTGAGAAGGAAATAAATGCACCCAGTCTCTCTTTATTCTTAGAAACCCAGTCTCTCTAAAATTTCCTTTCTTAGAAGGAAACAAGTGTTATCCTTGTGCTATGATTTCTGGAGAAATATAGGAACTAACTCCTCTGTCCTTCCATGTCCTCACTATAGTTATTCCCAGGGAGAAAGAATGCATCCTAGGTGATTTCTAAAATACTCTTTTGAGAATATCCAAACTTACATAATATTTCATATAAATACAAATATTAAAACAACGAGGATTTTGCAACCATTAGCCTTTAAATGACACAAAAAGAGAAAAGTGTATTTACATTTCCATAAACCCTAGGACTCACTTGAGTCAACCTGTAAGAGTGGTTTTTGTCAACAGTATTGTTCGTTATTATCAAAGGTATGAGATGGGTGACTATGTGGTTCTGTTGGTTAAGTCTCCAACTCTTGATTTCAACTCAGGTCATGATCTCAGAGTCATAAGATCGAGCCCTGCATGGGGTTTATATTCAGCAGGGTATCTACTTGAGATTCTTTCCCTCTGCTCCTCCCCCACTCAAATAATTAAATAAATCTTTTAAAAAAGAACATATGAGAAAACTGAATTTTAAACCTTTCCTGTTGACTTTCCTTCCCAACAATTTAAAGTCACCACATCATGGGGTGGTAAGAATTGTCATCTTTTGTGAGAAATTCAGCTTTTACTTTTCCCAAAATGACATGTAACAGAAGCTCAACTTAAGGAATTTGTTAACAATTAGGGTAAAAAGATTACCTATAGATCACCTTCTGTTAATTGATTATATTAATAAAACTTAATGTCAAACAAAATCCCAGAATATTTCTGTAACCATGATTGATGTTCAGACACATGTATTCCTGCAATAATTATTTGTTGAGTTCCTACTGGCATTAGAGCATTCCATTAGATACTTACATTCTAAAATATAAGTATATAGAATGTAGAAAAACTAACATACACTTGAGGTACTTACAGTTTAATAAAGAAATGAATGTATAGGGGTGCCTGGGTGTCTCAGTGGGTTAAGCCTCTGCCTTCAGCTCAGATCATGATTCCAGGGTCCTGGGATCAAACCCTGCATCAGGCTCTCTGCTCAGCAGAGAGCCTGCTTCCCCCCTTTCTCTGCCTGCCTCTCTACGTACTTGTGATCTCTCTCTGTGTCAAATAAATACATAAAATCTTAAAAAAAAAAGAAATGAATGTATAGATAAATAACTATAATGGGGGATGAATGCCATAAAAGGACCATAGATTTGGTGTTGTGGAGATTAGGCAAGAAGATACCACTTCCCCATGTGGAGATCATCAGAGGTTCCCCATGGAAGAACTATTAATGTCATTATTCCTTAAACTATGGATAAGAACGTGGAGCAGTTATGCAGGCAGGGCCTTCCACCAAAAGGAAACAACATTAGTTATACCCTGATAGTAATCCCTAGTCTAGTCTATCTAGTAACCAACTAGATAGTAACCATTTGATCTACTCTTCCTCTTCTTCTCTGTAATTTTCTGGAGAAATCTATACTTGCCGAATCCCCTTTCTCCTCTCCTGAGCTCTCAAGTAATCTGGTTTCTGCTCCCACCTTCAACTGAATATTTCCTCAGAAAATGCCACTTAGGAGCTCTTAAATGTCAAATGAAATGGGCATTTTAAAATCCTAATCTTACTGGATCTCCTTGCTATGTGTGATATAATTAACCACTCCTTGTTCTGAGGCTTCCGTGATGCCACATTCTCTGGCTCTCCTTGTACCTCGGACAGCTCCTTCTCTGGTCCCTTCGTGGGTTTTTTGTCTTCTTCCATCTGCTCCTTAAGTGTTGCCATTTCACAGGGTTCTGTCCTCCACCCACTGTTTTTCTCACTCCACATGCTCCCTGGGTAACCACAGCCATTCTCATGATTTTAATCACCATCTATGCCAATGATTCCTAAATCTATATTTCCAGGCTTGGCCTCATCCCCTGAGTTTCAGACTCATATATCAAAGCTCCACTTCAATATCCTACGGGCAACTAAAACTCAACATGTTGAAAATGAAAATCATTAGTTTATTTCCCCCCTAAAACATCACCTCCTCTTGTAATTTCTGCCTCAGTTGGAGTTTGCTTATTTTATTCACTATGTAGTTCTCAAATCTGTTCCCTTTTCCCCCATCATTCATACCAAGGCCCCAGCTTGATACCTTATCAGCCTTATCTAGAGTACTGTAAAAGCCTCCCAACACCATCTTATTCCCTCAGACTCACCCCTGAACATCTGCCAGATATCAATTACACATACACACACACACATACACACACACACACACACACACACACTTTGAACCCTTCCAACAATACATTTCTTGGGAATCAGATCCAGGGTTTCTTAACCTGAAATTCAAGGCCCACTATGACCTATCCATTGCAAGAGAAAGAAGAAGCTCTGAAACTGTCTCTTGACAGCTGATGAGGAACCCATAAAGGATTTCAGGTCAGCACCAATGGCCCAAATGAATGGAATGAACTTGATTTTTATAGAGGCATTTTCCTGGCTAGATGTCTTCAGCACTATACAAAAGGATAAGTATAGAAACAGAGAAGGTAGACAGAAGGATTTATCCATGATCAGTGTGGTATAATAGTGTTTAGGACATTGTCCAGAGAGTCAATGAAATTTAAAGGAATAGTCCATGGAGTACAGGCTTGATAGAGAAGAAACAGAAAAGGGGAAGACAAACAGGTTGACGGGAAAAAAAAATAACAGAAATAAAAGACTGGCAGTTTCAATGAGACTAAAATAATGGAGTGAATATCACAGCAAAGGGAAACTAGTCAGACAGTGGTGTGCTTAAAGGTAAATTCTGGAGATGGAACTGTTCTAGGTAAATACACGATTCTGGCTGTGGTCAGTTTTAATGCATAGCTATTATAAAGTGAAGGTAAAAGAATTTGAGGAAGCTGTGAGTCCCTAAAGCTAGATAGTAGAGTAGAGCATTTATCACTGTATATATCACACTGGACTATAAATGTCTATTTGTAGGTCTGTCCTTACTAGAAAAAACCTACCAGAGATCAAGTCCAAATTCCTCAGGATCCAGCACAGTGCCTAAAGTAGAGTAAATAGTCAACAAAGTATTTAATGATTAACAGAAGCTTGAAAGTGGGGAATTCTGGGACATATACAAGATGCAGTATAATTTGGGTGGTTCTGATGTACAAAGATTAATAGTGAGAGCTAACACTGGGGCCAAATAATGGATGCCTTTGTATAACAAGCTGTGATATTGTGATTTATAATAAGAAATATGTATTTAGTCTTCATCTCCATTTTGGGCACCGAGCTCCTAAAACATTGGAATTTTTCTTTTGTTTTATTAATGAGGTGACTTCTGGAAAACACCTAATTGTAGGGAATCAAACACAAGTAGAGTGTTAAAACTTTCAGTCCCACTCCCTGATTTACAGGGAGGGGAGAGGGGCTGGAGGTTGAATCAACTGCCAATGGTTAATGAGTCAATCAATGAAGCTTCCGTAAAGCCCCAAAAGGATGTGGTTTGGAGAGCTTCTAGGTTGATGAACCAAAATGCTTCCACATGCCACCCTGCTGGGCCTCAAACTCCATGAGGATAGCAGTTCCTTTGTTTAGTACCTCAACCTGTGTATCTCTTCATCTGGCTATTAACTCATATCCTTGAATATCCTTTTTAATGAACCAGCAACCTAGTGAGTAAATTGGTTTCCTGAGTCCTGTGAGCCACTCTCACAAATTAATTAAACCCAAGCAAGGGATTGTGGGAATCTATGATTTATAGCCATTGGGTCAGAAACACTAAAACCTGTATTTGCCACTGGCCTGTAGTAGAGGGGAGTCTAGTGGGACTGAGTCCTTAACCTGTGGAATCTGATGCTACTTCTGAGTAGACAGTGTCAGAGCTGAGTTGGATTATAGGATATAGAGCTGTTGTCAGAGCATTCCTTGGTGCTGTGAGGGAAATCATCCCCCAACCCACACTGGAATGGGGTGCAGAATCATTCATTATAGGTCAAAGAAATTGAACTTTATTTTGTAGCAAATTGGAAGTCACTGAAAATTTGGAGCTTAGAAGAAATGGAATGTACCATTTCTTGGTACAAATGGAATGTACCACAAATGGAACATAGAAGGAATGGAATCAGTACTGTATTCACAACTATGATTAATATTTATGACCCAAAAGCATGACACAATGCCGCTACCTTCTGAATCATCAAGGAAAAATTATGTTGTGTTTACCATAGTGATTCTGTCCCGATAACTATACTGTTTCTATTGTCACTCTTTGGAACTCATAATCTGCTCCCTCCCTTCAGATAATGGCAATTCAACAAAGGATTATTGAATTCCTTTTAAGTACTAAGCTCCAGGCTAGGCACTTTTACAAATGCTATTTTACTCCATTGAAAAGATTAGTTTCATAAACCAGATCATCAGATTTCCAAACATTGTTAGGAAATGAATATAATACTTATATATCATAGTATTTCTTGGGCCCAAAGAGCTCAGCCACATACAAGATTATGCAGTTTGTTTTGTTTGTATTTTAATTAAACCGCTTCTATTCAAAATCTTAGAATATAGGTAGAAACAGAAATTCACCTTCTAAAAATGGGAGAAAATAAGACTCAGAAAGATTTAGTAATGTCTCAAAGGTCACAAAGAAAGAAGATAATGAAGCCAAAGTTGGAACTCTGTCTGGAGCTCATGCATGGTCTTCTGTAGGCACCATGATTTAGATGTAAACTTCATCAGCTCTGAAATGTGATCTCTGTACAACAGACAAGTGGAAAATTGGCCATTCAGCGAAACACAGTGGAAGGGAAGCAAGCTGCTGGGTGAGTTCCATCATTTATTACCACGCTGGTCCTAAATTTTCACACCTAATTAATCAAGCTTGCTCTGTAATCACTTTTCTACGTGTGGTGTTGGTGGATTTTACAGCTGCAGTTTTAATGAGCTGCTGTTTCTTTTGACATTTGGAAATCTAATCTGGAAAAATAATTCAATGACTTGTAAAGACCTTTCATTTTATATGTTTAGCTATGTAGCTTTTCAGGGTCCTTGGAGCAAACAAGGGGCAACCACATTTTCCATATAGCTGCTGTTCTTGCCAGTACATGGCAGGCCAATTCCTATGGAGTTACTGAACAAATGTGGCTGGCATCCCAGAGAGCTAATGAGAATTAATATTAGTGATTGTAAACACCTAGGAATAAATGGGAATTTGTGACTTGACTTATGAGAAGATGATATTTGAAAACCCAAAAACTTGCATAAAATACTGAAAATTAGGGAGGCCATCCCATCTTAGGAAACAGAAAGTTAATAGGGTGGAGAGAGAAAATATATTCACTACAAACAGGAAACAACTATCAGAATATAAAAATATGTCAACTACGAAGAGAGGGAAACAGCATGAGATGCAACATTTCTACGTATAAGGAACATAAATTAATATTCTATAGACTATGTAATTCTTGTAATTACTTCTCCAAAATTGGGGTATTTTGCTGAGAAAAAAGATCCTAGAGGAAATACACTTGTCAAAATATATTATTCCTGAGTGCATGGCACATATGGATGAGGCTAAATTGGCCTCTTTATTCCCATTGCAAACCCCACAGGAGCCCTAGGATTAAAGACTGGCAGTCATTGCCCCATCAACTGTTCATTCCTAGGGAATTGTAATTTTCAATCTGGAGGAGGCAATCTGGAAAAAGGACAATTGCCTGTGAATTCTGTAGCCACTCCACCCCAATATACTGAATGAGATTAATAAACAATTATTTCTTTTGAATCTCACAGTATTTATAAGCAGCTCTTGTCATGCGGCTTTCTACAGCAAGTATGCTGATTTCATATTTCCTAAATCATACCATTTTTCCTCTTGCACCCTGAACTATTTGCCATTCAAATTAATTGGTAACTATTTGCATAACCACCTTTGCTTGCCTCCTTCTTGTGGTCTTCCTCACTTCATCAACAAGTGAAAGATTTTCAGCCATAAAACCAAACAATCAATTTTGGTTAGTAAGAGGGAAGACATCAGTCCAGAAAAATTGAAGCTGAAGGGTCAGAATTTGTTAATACCATTTCAAGCTCAGAGCTCATAAGTATTCCAAGGTGCAAAAGAACTTTGCAAATAGTCTGTATACAAACCAAAGCAAAGAACTGGCTCTGCAGTAGACGGTATTTCAAAATGGCACCACTGAAAAGCAAGGGTAGAAACGATACATAGAGCATCCTGCATTGTGTTTAAGACATCATACACACACACACACACACACACACACACACACACACGTGAGTGCGCGCACACACACACACAGATGCATGGATTTTCTCTGGAAGAGGACACATGAAACTGAGAGCTCCTACCTCCATGAAGAGAAAAAGATCCTGGTAAATGGGAGACCGCTGAAGATCTACTTTGCACCCTACATAACTTTGATCCCTTTTAAATTTTGCTTGTTATAGATATATGTACTTTTTTAAAGATTTTATTTATTTGACAGATAGAGATCACAAGTAGGCAGAGAGGCAGGCAAAGAGAGACGAGGAAGCAGGCTCCCTGCTGAGCCGAGAGCCCAATGTGGGGCTCGATCCCAGGACCTTAGAATCATGACTGGAGCCGAAGGCAGAGGCTTTAACACACTGAGCCACCCAGGCGCCCCTACATATATGTCTTATTGACAATAAAAATTTCTTTTTCAATGGCAGTTCTCACACTGATAGTTAAGTTGTCTAGTTCTCAATCCCAGATCCAAGATTGGGAAAAGCACTTGTTTGCCATAAAAGCCTACCATCCTATCCTTACCTTTCCCGCTGTTCACACTACAGACTATCCCCATTTGGAAGGCTCTGTTGAAGGAATACTTTGGAAATCATCCAGCACACAGGTTCTCATATATCAGATGGAGAAATGGCCCAGAGCAATACAAATGATCTCTCCAGGTTCTCCTTGTTTTCTGTAGACATGGTTAAGGACAAAATCTTTTTATAAGAAAACATAGCATGTGTTTCTAACTTTTCTTACCAAAAGGATGAAGTCACAAAGAGCTGGCTTGAAAATATTCCTTCCAGGTAAATCTTTCAAACCCACTAGAAGAGGATTGTTTTGTTTTGTTTTGTTTTTTTCTTTTCCCAAGCCTCCGTGTACCACTGCTACCACCACTTTGCTCCATTAATCATTCTACCATTTCCAAAAACTCCCTTCCCAATGTAATTAAGGAATCTAGAATTAAACATTTTGTTAGTTTGGGGCTCGCAATATCAATCCGTCCCAGGAGAAATCAGTCTCCAATCAGTGGCACCACAGAGAACCCACAGCAGCTGTGCTTCCTAAGGCTGGTGGCGGCTGCCACTGTGTGCATTGATCTGTAGGGATTTCCAAGTCTCCCCTAACAGCTCAGGAATTTTATAATCTAACCCCACTGTAAACTGCAAATTTAGAATTTGTCAACAAAGACCTAGATGAAGCTAATGCAGCTTTGCATCATCTACAACCTCTCCATGACAGCCCTAGCACCAGCCTGGAAGAACAAGCTGAAGGCCCCAGTCCTGACTCTCAGAACCCAAATGTAGATGGGGAGGGTTCTCGCCTGTCAAACGTCCCCATCCATCCGACGCAAGGAAGGCTCAGACTAAACACAGGGTGTGGAAAATTATACTCAGCACAGAATCTCCTCAAGCTTTTGTCTTCTCTAGTCTCAGTGATTGCAGAGGCCTACCAACTAGTCCTCAAATCTTTCTTTCCTTTGTTCTTATCATATCACTTCAGTTTTGACAAACCTATTTATAGTTAGCTGTCTCCAAGACAAATTCCAAGCTCTATCTCATGGCATGTGTGTTCTATGATCAAAGTGCTGCCTGCTTGGTCAGCTTCACCAACCCCAGATCCCCACATTCACTAGCCATGCTGAACCTCAGGCCTTTCTCAGCTGCCCACTGCCCTGTGCTGTCATGCTTCCACAGTTCTGCCTTCTGCACCAACTCATGGCCTTTTGTGTTTTACCCCACAATTACATATTCAGCTGATTTCAGCCCACCTTTTAAGATTTAAATCAAATATTTCCCTAAGAAGCCTCTTATGATTTCAGTGCCCATCTTTTGTGCTCGCTGTTTATGTTGGAATTATCTGTTTTGTGTCAGCTCCTCTCTAGACTCTGCATTTTCTGGTAGTGTGGCCTTATTCAATCTGGGATTCCAAGAACCCAACATGGTACCTGCTAAGTTATTGGGCATTAAATTAGTGTTTGCTGAAATTTAGTATAAAGGTTAATAGTTCTAGAGTCAGACCATTTTAGGTACAAGTTCCACTTCTGTCACTTACGAAACAGCCTTAGGCAAGTTACTTTACTTCTTTTTTTTTTTTTTAAGATTTTATTTATTTATCCGACAGATAGAGGTCACAAGTAGGCAGAAAGGCAGGCAGAGAGAGAAGGGGAAGCAGGCTCCCCGCTGAGCAGAGAGCCTGATTTGGGGCTCGATCCCAGAATCCTGGGATCATGACCTGAGCCGAAGGCAGAGGCTTTAACCCACTGAGCCACCAGGCGCCCCAAGTTACTTTACTTCTGAGCTTGTTTCTTCAGTCCTAAAATGGTGAAAATACCATGAGTTTCACAGGTTGTTGTAGGGATAAAAAAGTTCATATAGATAACAAGCTTAGCAGATAGCAAGTACTCAGCAAACATAGCTCTATTGTTACCATGCCCATACTGGCTGTGAAATCTTATCCAAGTTTCTTGCCCCTCTCCAAGTCTCGGTTTTCTCATCTCTAAAGTGGGGATAATAATAGCTTTCAACAAATTGGATTATTGTGTAGTTAAAATGTGGTAATCCTTGAAAAATACCTACCAAAACACCTGGAACATAGTAAGAGTTGATGGTTAATATGTTGTAGAACTCCAAAAGGACCTGAAAGCCCCCATATTCATGCCTCATCTGTTGGAGCTGATCCATGCCTTGGAAAGAAGGAATTAGAGGCAGAAACAAGAGCCAAACTGGAAAGGGAATTTCTTACAGGCTGTCATATCAGCTGTGAGAAGCATTTGTTACTTGTACCCCCCCCTACCACCACCACCACCACCTATTCCCTTCCCCCAGACAAATCAGGGCTGTTTAAATTTATATCAAATGACAAGTTGCTTGCAAAAGATAAGGAATAAAGCAGCTGATAGGCATCACCCAGAAACTAAAAGAGTATGGGCAGATAGAACTGTGGACCACAGTTTCCAATTGGCCATGACTATGTCTTGAGTCTAAAACATCTTTTCCATTTCTCTTGGTGGAGGCCAGAAGCGCTCCTCATTAAGATAATGAGCCACTAATTCATTTCCAGGTGAAGGGGGTACTCACAGAACTGCCTCATTTTCCTTGTCTTGAAGATCATTAAAATGAAGGGTGGCAGTCTATTTGGACAGAGTTGGTAGTGACAGCTTGACAGCTGCCGGCTGGTGGGAATGCAGGGGAGTTGGCAGAGGTAGAAGATTCCCAGGAGAAAGAGGGAAAGAGACAGAGAGACAGAGAGTCAAAGACAGACAGAGACGGAAACCAAGACAGAGAGACCAAGAGAGAAGGCTGATGATGCAGAATCTTCATTGACATGGTACAAGGGTTGACTAGACTTAAGCAGAGCATGCACCAAGAACTTCATAACAGGAATGGAAAGTGCTCATACTGCAGCCCCCACATAACCTTGACTAGCTACATCTTTGAACAAATGTCCCTGAGAAGCCTCTGTAAGTAAAAGTGGCTTAATTCTTAAACCTTCAAGGAATATCTTTCCTATTATTATTATTTTCCCCAATATACTTCCTCCTTTCATGCCCCATACCAATATTCTTTCTGGAGATTTTCAAGAATATAACATACTTTCATACTTACTGCTTTTATTCATATATTATTTATCATGACCATTTCTCTTGTCACTAATAGTTTTCAGAAATATTTAATAAGAACATAACATTTTATTTAATGGCCATTAAAGATGACACCTGACTTCTTATTGGAATCCTTCTATTTTTTCACTATTTGTACTTTGTGATGTGATAAACAGACTCTTTCATAAATTTTGTACACACTTTATTTTCCTAGGATACATCCTCAAAGGCAGAATCAACAATATGGAATTTTAGAACATTCCTAATCTCTATCTTTGTTTCACAAACTTAAATGAGCCATGGCTATCACATTGCAAACAGCCTACCACCATGCAGAAAATCCAGTTTTTAATTGCACATTACTCCACACTACTTCTTCAATCTTGAGCAACTTTCTTATCTTCTATGCTTTCAGTTTCCTTCTCTGCAAAATGGAGGTCTTAGTACCTACCCTGCTGAAGTTTTCAGAAAATTAAACCAATTAAAAGATAAAATACATAGGATCATTATCACAATAGAATCAAAGGGGAAAAAAACTGGGGCACCTGGGTGGTTTGGTCAGGTAAGCGTCTGACTCTTGATTTCAGCTCAGGTCATGATCTCAAGGTTGTGAGATCAAATCCCACATCAGGCTGGACATGAAGCCTGCTTAAGGGTCTCTCTCTCTCTCTCTCTCTCTCCCTTTGCCACTCCCCGACCCCATGTTCTTTCTCTTTCTCTCTTGCTCTCAAAAAAAAAAAAAAAAAAAAAAAAAAAAATCCAAAGGAAAAAGACTGGCAAAACATATTCTCGACTTTAAAAAAACTATTAGAAATTATAAAGACAAGAAAACTTCCTTTTCCCTAACTCAATAAGAAATATTAGCAGAATATGAAAGTCAATCTGATACTACATGTTGATACATCAGAAGACTTCCCATCAAAGTAAAGATGCTCACTTTCAACAGTATTACAGTGGCGGAGGGGGGGGGGTGCGATTCTACACAGTGCAATAAGAAAAAAATACTGGAGAGAAGAAAGCTGTCATTATGTGCTAAATATACAATCGTCTGCCTGAAAAGTCCACAGAAATAAATTTTAAAACTGTTAGAACTGATTGACAATAGTTTGTAAGAAGATTTGAATATCTAGCAATATTACACTGAAAAATTACAATAGAAATAGCCATATTAATAATAGAAAAAATTCCTTGAGCTGCTTATGATCAAACCTAATATGAAATGTATCAGATCTATATGAACCACACTATCCAGCTTTACTGAAGAAAACAGAGACTTGGGTAAGTGAATAGGCATACCATGTTTCCAGATGGAAAAAGTCATTGTCTTAAATAATCTCTCTAAATTAGTCTATAAACACAATAATAAATTCAGTCACATCAAAAATCTCCATAAATTTTTTGTGAAAATTATAAGCTGCTTAAAAGATTAATATGGATGATAAAAGTGTAAAAATAGCTGATAAAATATTGAAATTGAAGAACAATAAGTGGATATATGCTTGGCAGAACATACAAACATTTTATAAAGCTACAGCAATTAAAATAGTATGAAAATTCCACAAAAATATGCAAATAAATGAGTGGAACCCATAGCCACATGAGAATTTAGCATATGATAAAGGTTACATCTCAACTTAATGAGGAAAGCATGGATTCTTAGTGTTAAAACCAGTGACTATCAATAAGAAGATATTTAACTTACATTTCTAATTGAAAACATACTGAAAAAGAAATCCCAATAAAAGTGCTAAATCTAGAAAGAGAATAATATGAATTTTAGAAAGAACTATAGGGTAATATGTTTCTAAACAGGCAATAAGACTCCTCATCCCTTTAGAATGCAGATACAGAGGATTAAGTTAACAGACTCCCCAGTGGTAGACTCTTAGCATCATTGATCTATACAGGTGTTTTCTCATGTTTTCCATGCTTTTCTTCCTGATCCCCACTCCAATTCACCCACTCCTCATAGGCATCCACTCTATTGACATTTCATAACATTTGTTTACATTAATGTTATAAATGTGCATAAATAGCATCAAGCTATAGATCTTGTTCTGTCTTACATTCTGCTCTCCACTCCATGTTATTATGCATGGTTTCTTAATACTCATCACATTTGACCTATCCATTATCTAGACATGAACATTTAGGTTGCTGTTAATTCTCTGCTACCACAAAGAAGCCTGCACTTTCATACAAGAGTTTCTCCAGGGTGCACACCAAGGAGTGGGACCACCAAGTTCGAGACAATGACTGGAATGGCTGTAGCAGACTAGCAGACTAGTCCTAGTGGCAATGCAATAGTTTCCCCATTTCTTTTCATCCTTGGGAACATTTAGTATTATTTAACTTTTATATGTTTGCTAATCTAATAGGCATAACTTTGCACTCAATACTGCTCCCATTTGCATTTCTCTAGTTCCTAGTAAGATTGAGCATCTCTTTACTGACATTACCACCTATTGAGTTTCCCCCTTCTGTCAATCGCTATTCATATCTCTATTATTATTGTTGTTATGTTTCTGTTAGGTTTTTAATATTTTTTTCTGGTTGACTTGTAAGAACTCCTTGTATGAATTATATATTAATCTTACCTATTTTATTTTGCAAATATCTATCAAAGTTTCGCTCATCTGTTTAAGCTACCTATAGTTTCCTTCATTGATCAGAAATCTTAATTTTTATGATCAAAGATGTCTCTTACATACTAGATACAAAAAGAAATGGCCAAAGAGGAAAGATGATCATATAGTTAAAACAAGTGTCAATGCAATCAAAGACAACCTTTACAAAGCTGCAGATGGGAAAATATACATGTCTAAAACATGTGGGGTGTCTGGGTGGCTCAGAGGGTTAAAGCCTCTGCCTTCAGCTCAGATCATGATCCCAGGGTTCTTGGATCGAGCCCCGCATCAGGGTCTCTGCTCGACAGGGAGTCTGCTTCCCTTCCCCTCTCTCTCTGCGTGCCTCTCTGCCTACTTGTGATCTTTGTCTATCAAATAAATAAATATTTTTAAAAAATAAAAGATAAAACATGTGAAAAGACGTACATTAAATCAAGTTGATGCCATTAAATCAAGTTGAAAGCCCATTTGGGGCTCTGCTTACTCAAACACACATACACATACACAGCCAAGTCACAGAATGATAGGGATTCTTGTATGCTATTAGTGGAAGTGTACACTGTTCATTCTTTCTGGAGGACAGTTAGATGGTATCCAATAAAATGTAATATGTAGATGATACTCTACCCAGACATTCTTCTTTATGTGTCAATGTTTACAGAAACATTGTTTGTAACAGGGAAAAGCTAGAAACAACTGAAATAATCGCCAGTAAAGAAAAAAAAAAAAAAAAGCTGTGATACATAAAAACTATGGACCAGTCTGAATAAATTAAAATAAAATAGGTATTTTATACATGCTGACTTGAAGTGGTCTTAATGATCTATTCATTTTAAAGAAACCAAAAGCAAATTGTAGTATATGTACATGTTACCAGGAGAATAGGCAAACAATAAGAAAAACCCACCAAACGACTATATATACAAACAGTATATAAATACACAAGCAAAGTTTTAGAATTCACACCATATTCAAAACAGTTTCCCCTGGTGAGGACAGTCAATTTGAGAAGGGGACCAATGGAGACTCACTTTTTCTATTTAATTTTTTTTCTTTATAGTAAGAAAAGTTTTATATTCTACTTATATAAATAAAATAAATTTTAAGTGATTTTTAACAAAATTAAATGAGATAATTATGTGTAAGCCCTTTATGAGCTGAAAAATACAACACAATGTCCAGATATAATTAAAAGAAGATATAATGTAGAACAAGATTTAATCAAATTATAAGTACTTTCTGATGTTAAAATGCAATTATAATTGCTGCCTAACTTACCTCTGGGTTCTATAGCCAAGGCCAAAGCAGAAAATTGGAGAACAATGTTCATTCAGCTTGGATTCAAAGATCCAAAGCTTCTAGATCACCCTAGTTCATGGATCAAGAAACTGCAGCCCACAGGCAAATACAGCTCACTGCCTGTTTTGTATGACCCAGAGGTTTAAAAATGCCATTTACATTTTTAAATGTTGAAAACAAACCAAAAGAAGAAAATTGTTTTGTGACATGTGCAAAATATGTAAATTCGAATTTTGTGTCCATAAATAAAGTTTTATTGAAACACAGCTACATCAATCCATTTATAGAATGTCTGTGGCCACTTTAGTGCTACAACTGTAAAGGAGCAGTTATAATTTGTATGGCCAACAATATTTATCATCTGCATTTTTACAGAAAAAGTTTGCTGATCCCTTGCCACAGGTTATCTTTCTGATTAGAATCTTACTTTTTTGGTTTATGTCAAGTTTAGCATAAAAACTTGCTTCCCACACTGAATATGCCAAACAACTTTGTTATGCCCCCCCCAAAAATGGGTCCGTGATTAAAGGAGCGACACTGATATAAAGCAAAGGTCAAGCAAAGCTTTATTTAGCGCCAAGCATCAAGAATCAAACTGACTGGGCGCCTGGGTGACTCAGTGGGTTAAGCCGCTGCCTTCGGCTCAGGTCATGATCTCAGGGTCCTGGGATCGAGTCCTGCATCAGGCTCTCTGCTCAGCAGGGAGCCTGCTTCCCTCTCTCTCTCTGCCTGCCTCTCTGTCTACTGTGATCTCTCCCTGTCAAATAAATAAATAAAAATCTTTAAAAAAAATTTTTTTAAAAGAATCAAACTGACTGGCCACGGCTGCGCCTCTTACAGAGAGGGCGACCCTTCTCTGTTTCACAGACTAGCTTTTAAGGGCAAAGACCATGCAGTTGGGCCTGGCCATGTACAGGTGGCCAATGAGATTGTAACACACAGAGAAAGCTGCACTGTGATGCTAGGTGACCAACTGAATTACGATTTACCTATAGTAGACATTTGACCTAGCCTATCACACCTTGGTTAGAATTGGCACCAAAAAGGCTCCCAAAGGGCGGGGGCCCATACTCCTTGGTAGCTAGAGAGACAGTATGCAACCCCCCACTGATCGGATGTCTCCACCTGGCCTGACCCACCTTGTATCTGGGCTTTGTTACCTGGAGCTGGTTTCCGGACTTGTTTTTAAGTTATTCCCCGGGGGGAAGGGGAGCAGGGACAGTTTAAGGGTTAAACAACAAGGTTATTGTTTAACCTCAATGGAAGCCTCTGGCTAAAATATAAAATAGGTCCTTACAAACTTAAATAGACCTTAATTTATAAATACCATAAATCTTCCTCAGTTTTCACATTTTTCCATCCCTCCCTGCTCAACGTATCTATTATGTGCCTCTTTTAAGGGAAAAAGGAAATGTCTTGGGAAAGAAAGCATAACTGGGTATTGTGAGTTATCTTTCCACTCTTCCTCAATGATCCACACCTTAGGGAAAATCTTACAGTCCTGAGTGACTAACCCAAGGCCTCAGTATACACACTGGAGGTGACAAGCTGGCACATGAAATGATGCTTCTAACAAAGAACCAGTTTAACAGTAGTCCTTCATTACTGGGGGTCCTAGGACTTCAGAGAGCCTGGTAAAACCTATAAGGCACCTGCTCAGAATAATGCAAGTATATGCATACAAATTTGGACTCACCTTTTTGGGAGTTCATAGAAACTCTGATGCCCATCCTTAGGTTTCTAGGTATCCATAGATCTGATCTTAAATCCCTGATTTATAGGGTCTGCCTACAAAGCGATAGAAAGCCTCCCTGCCTTTCTATAATTCCATAAACCTTGAGTCTCCAGCTTTGAGCACATAAAGGAAAAGTCACACATGCGTGCGCGCACGTGCACACACACACACACACACACACACAAAGGCGTGAGGAGACTGAAAATCCTCTCAGTCCTACCTCCCACTAGCAAGTCAATCCCCTCTCCTGGCTTCTGCCTAGATGGGTTAGAAAATACTCATTATCATCTGTGTTTTACTTGCAATGTGAAAGAGGCAAAAAAGGAGTCCAAAGAATTGTGATAATTAGGTTTAAATAAAATTGTCTAATGACAAACTGATTTATAAGATTATAAGGAAAATTGTACTAAAGCGTGTATGTCATAAAACCACAGGACCAACTAAGGGCTGTGAATCTGTGGAAGTACTCAGTGTGTTACAACCTGGCTGCACGTCAGCATCACCTGGGGGAGATTTCCCGAAATGCAGATTTATGGTCCCATCTCAAACATACTGAATGAGAATCCCTGAGAGGGAAACAAACAGGAAATATACACATATACATATTCATAGACAGACATTCTTAAACAAGATTCCCCAGTGAGTCTCCAGCCAAGCTCAAGACTGTAGACATGCACAAAGAAACCACTGAATAACAATGTGAAGATGTGGGTGGTCCAGTAAAAAAGAGCAGTGAACAAAGAGTTAAATATTTGAGTTCTAGCCCTGTCCCTGTCATTAATTTGCTGTGGGACCTGGGATAGATCACTTCACTTTTCTGGGCCCCACTTTCTTCACCTGAAAAAAAAAAAGAAAAGAAAAGAGGAAAATAGACTGAATAATATCCAAAGCATTTTCAATTTCCAAAATTTTATGTAATTTTACCCAGAATCACCCAAAAGTACACGTAATGGGAAGAATGAATCAATTATGAACAAGTTCTCATAAAACTAGTCACGAGGCCTCAGATAACATGTTCAAATACAACCTGACTGCACCACAGAGAAAGTGAGTTAAGACAACAAACACAGCATGACAGACAGAAACTTCTCAAGCTCTAGACAGGACTCTTTGAAGTGCAACATGTAACAATACGGTGGTGATCCTAACCACAGAGCCCCAAATGCATGAAATAAAAATTAATAAAATTAAAAGGAGAAACAGACAATTCAAAAATAGAAGTTTCAATAATGTGTAAAACAACAAGGCAAAAGATTAATGAAAAAAAATAGAAAATTTGAACAAGACTATAAACTAACTTGGCCAACTGATATCTATAGAGTATTTCCCCAATAACAGCAGAGTATCTATTCTTCTCAGGTACACATGGAGCATTCTCCAGAATAGACCATATGTTAAGTCATAAAACAAGCCCCAGCAAATTTTTTAAAAGAACTGAAATCATGCAAAGTATGTTCTCAGATCACCATGGAATGAAATTTGAAATCAATATAAGAAGGAAACTTGGAAAATTCATACATATATTCACGTTAAACAACACAATCCTAAGTAAATAATGGACCAAAGAAGAAATCACAAGGAAAATTAGAAAACACCTTAAGATGAATGAAAATAAAGACATGGCATCCTCAAACTAAAGGGATGTAGCAAAAGCAAGGCTTACAGAAAAAAATTATATCTATAAATGTGTATACTTTTAAAGAATAGAGATCTTGAATCAATAATTTTTTTTCCTTTAAGAAATGAGAAAAAGAGGAGCAAATGAGACTCAAAACAAAAAGGAAAGAAATAATACTCAAGTGCAAATCCAAGAAATAAAGAATGGAAAAGAAAAACAGAAAATCAACAAAAGCAAAATGAATTCTTCAAAAAGAGCAACAAAATTGACAACTGTTAGCAAGACTGACCAATAAAAGATGCAAAATTCAAATAATCAAAATCAGGAATGAAAGAAGGAACATCACTACCAAATTTACAGAAGCAGAGGGATTATAAGGAGGATTTTATGAATAATTATAGGTCGTCTGTAACCTAGATGAAATGGATAAATTCCCCAAAGCACATAAGCTACCAATACTGACTCAGAAAGACATAGAAAAACCAGAATAGACCTATGATAAGTAAAGAAATTGAATTAGTAAGCCTCCTGAAAAGAAAGGCTTCACTGGTCAATTGTTTCAAATGCTTAAAGCGGCAATAACATCAAGCCTTCATAAACTCTCAAAAATATAGAAAAAGAAGAGACACTTGACAACTCATTCTATCACCACCCATTATCACCACCATACCAAAACCAGACAAAGATGTCTCAAGATAATAAAACTACAAATCAGTATCCTTATGATGATGCAAAAATCCTTAAAAAAATACTAGCAAACTTAATCTAATAACATATAAAAAAAGGACATACATGATGAATAAGTGAGATTTATCCCAAGAATTCAAGGTTAGTTTAATACATTAAAATAAATCTATGTAATACACCATAGTAATAGAATCAAGGACAAAAACTAAGTGATCATTTCATAGATACACAAACAGCATTTGGCAAAATTCAACAATTTTGATGATGAAAATGCTTAACAGAGTAGGAACATAAGATAACTTCCTCAATCTGGTAAAGCAGTGTACAAAAAATACACAGCTAATGTCATACTTAACGGTGACAGATTAAGTGCGTTTCCCTTAAGATCTGAAAAAAGATGAGGATGTCCCTCTCTTTACTTCTCAAAATTGTACCAGTTTCCAGCCAGCATAAGTAGGCAAGAAAAAGAAATGAAAGGCATCAGATTAGAAAGGAAAAAGTAAAACTCTCTCCATTTACAGATAACATGACCTTGTATACAAAAAAGAAATCCTAAAGAATCCACTAAAAAACTATTACAACTAATATACAAGTTCAACAAATTTGCAGCATATGAGATCAATATACAAAAAGCAGTTGTATTCTATATACTAGCAATGAACAATTCAAAAGTGAAATAGGGGCGCCTGGGTGGCTCTGTTGGTTAAGCATCTGCCTTCAGCTCAGGTCATGAGCTCAGGGTCCTGGGATCAAGCTCCCTGTTTAGCAGGGAGTCTGTTTCTCCTTCTCCCTCTGCCACTCCCCCTGCTTGTGTTTGCTCTCTCTTTCTCTGTCAAATAAATAAGTAAAATCTTTAAAAGTGAAATAAAGAAAACTTCACTCACAATAACATCAACAAGAATAAAGTACTTAGGAGTAAATTTAACAAAATAAGTGCATTATTTGTACGGTGAAAACTACAAAACATTTTTTGAAAGAAATGAAAGATCTAAATGGGAACACATCCCATGTTAATGGGCAGGAACACTTAATATTAATAAGATGATCATACTTTCCAAATTCATTTACAGAACAACAAAGTTGGAGGACTCACAGTTTTGTTCACAAAACTTACTACAAAAGCTACAGTAATGAAGATTCCATGGTACTAGCATAAGGATAGACAAACAGGACAAACAGATGAATAGAATAGAATTGAGAGTCAAGAAATAAGCCTATTCTTTTTTTTTTTTACAAAGATTCCAAGAAAATTCACTGGGTAAAGAATATTCTTTCCAACAAATGATGCTTGGATAGCACAAACAAAAGAATGTAATTGGATCCCTACCTCATACTATATACAAACATTAACTCAAAGTGGATCAAAAACCTAAATATAGGGGCACCTGGGCGGCTCAGTGGGTTAAGCCTCTGCCTTCAGCTCAGGTCATGATCTCGGGGTCTTGGGATCGAGCCCTGCATTGGGCTCTCTGCTTGGCGGGGGGCCTGTTTCCCCCCCCCACTCTCTCTGCCTGCTTCTCTGCTTACTTGTGATCTCTCTGTCAAAAAAATAAATAAATAGATAAATGGAAGTGTAGTTCCTTTTAAAAACAAAACAAAAAAAAACTAAATATAACAGCTGGGATTATAAAACCTTTAGAGGAAAACATAACAACATTGGATTAGCTAATTGTTGGATGTGACACCAAAAAATACAAGCAACAAAAGAAAAAATATATTGAAGTTAACCAAAATTTAACATGATGGTGCTATAAATGACCCAATCAGGAAAGCCAAAAGAAAACCCACAAAATGAGAGATATTTGAAAATCATACTTGATATGGAACTTATATACAGATTATATAAAGAACTGCCACCACTTAACAATACAAGAACAAAAAGTCAATTTAAAAATGGGCAAAGGAGGGCGCCTGGGTGGCTCAGTGGGTTAAAGCCTCTGCCTTCGGCTCAGGTCATGATCTCAGGGTCCTGGGATCGAGTCCCGCATCGGGCTCTCTGCTCAGCAGGGAGCCTGCTTCCCTTCCTCTCTCTCTCTGCCTGCCTCTCTGCCTACTTGTGATCTGTCAAATAAATAAATAAAATCTTTAAAAAAATGGGCAAAGGATTTGAAGACATTGCTCCAAAGAAGATATACAAATGGCTAACATCATTGGTTATTTAAAAAATCCAGTCAAAACTTCGTACCCACTAGGACCATTAGAATCAAAAGTCAGCTAATAACAAGTGTTGGTGAAGATGTGAAGAAATTAGAACCTTCATACATTGCTGAGTGTAATGTAAAAGGGTGTAGCTGCTTTGGCAAAGAAATTTGCCAGTTTCTCAAAAACAATAAACATAGTTACCATATGACCTAGCAATTCTACTCTTAGGTATTTACCCAATAGAATTAAAAACATGTGTTCACCCAAAAATCTGTACCCAAGTTCATGGCAAATTATTCATAATAGCAAAATGTACAAACAACTCAAATACCCATTAACTGATGAATGGATAAACAAAATTTGGTATGGTCATATAATGGAATATTATTAGGCCATGACAAAGAATGAAGTCCTGATCATTTTACAGCATAGGTGAACTTGAATACATTATGCTCAGTGGGAGAAACCAGACAGAAAGTCCACATATATAAGACTCCATCAGATGAAATGTTTGAGATAGGCAAGTTCATAAGGATAGTAAGTAGATTAGTGGTTGGTGGGAACTAGAAGAAGGGGAGAATAGTGTTTGCCTGCTAATGAGTGTAGAGGCGTTTTATTTTTAGGATGATGAAAATGTTCTGAATTAGATAATGGTGATGTTCGTATAATATGTTGTGAATATACTAAAAGAAACAATAAATTATATACTTTAAAAGGGTGAATCTTACCCTGTGTGATAAAATTGTCATAAACACACACATTTGCGCACGCGCGCGCGTACACACACACACACACACACACGCTAGCTGTACTGGCTTTCTGGCAACAGCAGAGAAAACTACTACAGTCCTGATAGCCTTGTGCAACAAATCAGAATTGTAGTGGCTCTCAAAGCAGAGGGCTGATGGATATGAGATTTCCAAACAGGGAAAGACGGTGAACACTACAGTAATATTTTAAAATGAAAAACCCAAGGTGTGTGCACCCAAGGGAAGAACTAGAACACCCACTGTGCTTGTGGCCACACTTCTATGAGGGTAACGGCTTTTCCCTGAAGTGTCATTTTAAATGCCTATGGGTTGATATACACATACAAGATTTATGTTTGCGCATATTCTACTGTTCACAGAATATTTTTTCATTCAGAAACTTGTCGGTTTTCAAATATCTCCAACATCATTATTCCTATTCCAAATGTGGAAACAGAGACATCCAAGGATTAAGAAACTTGCCTAAAAGGATTCACTGAACATGATGAAATGGAGCCCCTGAACCAACACTGTAAAGAACAGGGAATGGCAGAAAAGAGTGGTGCTGTGTTATGAATCCAACAATTTTGTAAATTAAACAGCTCTTCTCCACTGGCCAGTCTGGCCAGGCCCAACCCCGGTTTCCCTGTGAGCCAAAATACAGCCCATCGTATTCATGATAGGGAGGAGAAAGGGGCTCCCTGTGTGCTGCATGTCTGCTAGTCAGGAGGGGTCAGACCACTTGGGCTTATCACGCCCGCCTGCTCTTACAAAGGCCTTATGGTCACTTCCCGCCGACTGCCACCACCATCCATATAGTTCATGGCTTTACGTAAAGGGTGAGATGGGGCAGAGAAGAGAAAGCACAGCAGACCAGGTGGGAAAAGAGCTGGCCCAGAGGTTCAGAGGGACAGCACTTGGGACTTAACTTTAACGAGCAGAGACTCCTAAAAGGGGCAGTGAATCAGACTTTCAGAAGGATAATAAATGAGATTTGTTAACATTAAATCATGTAATTCCCACCTTAGGGAAGGAATGTCTCTATCATCCCCATTTTATATAAGAGAAACTGAGATACAAAGCCACAGAGGAAGCTGCAAAGCTGGGGCTTGAGTTTATGAAATGTGTGCAATTCCGGGATGAGACTCTAGCTGGGTGGACTCAGGTGGATCGCTCACAGCCCTAAGTCTTCATTCTCTCATCTGTAAGGTGGCAGCAGCCTTCTGATGTGGCAGGTCTATTTCGGGTTTTTGTGAAAGCCAGATGTGACAGTGCTGCAGACACCCTGTGCACACCACGGATTGCAGTCTAAGTGCTAGTTATTATTCCTGTCCTGGGACCCTACAGCTCGTGATTCCCTCCTTCGGGACTGCCCTTGGGTAGGGAGAAAAAGAAGGTACACTTATGGAGAGATAACAATGGGCCAGACACTGGGTGACTCTTTCACATATATTATCTCATTAAGTCCTTTTACAGCTGTGCCCAGAGAGCTGTTATTACCCCCATTTTACAGAAGAGGAACCTGGAGCCCAGATCACCTGAGGAGCAGGTGAGGAACGCAATTCAGATCTGTCTCCCTCTATGGGCCGTGCACTTGCCCTTAGCCATGGCACATGGCATTGCTGCCTATGGCCGAATCCAGCCCACCTGGTGCATACGTTTACCACCGCTTTCCCACCACAAAGGCAGAGCCCAGCACCTGTTTAGACTCCTGCAGCAGACTCTGCATGGCCCAAACTATTTACCATCTGCTCCTTTACAGAAAACACAACCGATCCTTGGCCTGTAATAGCTGAGAGTGGGGCTTAGGTACCAGACCTCCTGGATACAAGAATTAGCATCCCAACTTCACAGCGTGTGACCAAAACTGAAGGAGAGCTATTGAACGGCATGGCAGCCTCACTTACCTTCTCTGTAAAGTGGGATAATAATAGTATGACTTCGGTGGGATTGGGACTCCACACAAAGCTCTTCCCCGGTTTTTGGTGCGTTGTCTGTGCTCCATACACGGAAGCAAGGGCCAGAAGCGCAGCACACCAGCCGGTCTCCACCCCAATCCAGCTGCTTCTTCCCTTCCTAGGTGTGTATTACAACCAGCCCCGGAAAACTGCTTAGATTGCTCTTCCGTACTGTCTCTCTTCATTGGCCACCCATGGGATCTCTCAACACCCTCTCCCTGTGGAGCCCAGCAACCCCAAGGTCTTAGTTTTAGGTCTTATGGAGAGTGAGGGTCAGTGACTCTTCTGAGGCTAATAGTCCAACCATGGTTTGGGCAGGAACTAGAATCAGCAGGGATAGGTGGGTGAGGAAAAGCAGGGATGGAGGGGAGGAGGGGTCATCAGTAATGCTCCAGATCAGAGGATGAGCCCCCACTTTTCAGCTAGGGAATATCTCTGTGGGGTCTGTGTGTGTGTATATGTGTGTGTGTGTTATAAGAACATCCTGCGGCAGCAACAAGCTGAAGAATGTTGGCCACCATCTTTTTTACTGTCCCAGTGTATTAAAGACTGACGTTCAAATATACTTTTCAAATAGAACTGCCTCCTTTGGAAGTAGTTGCAGTCTTTTAAAGGAAGTGTTAAGAGGTTTTAAATCAGATTCTCTAGCTCCAACCCTGCAAAGATTGAGTAATTCAAAATGGTATTAGCTTCCCTGGTTCTAAAGACTCTGGCCACCAGCACCAAAGGCCAGGCACAGAACTGTGGAAGCTGTCACACAGGCAGTTTTCGCTTCACTGCAGGGAAGGACGCAGAGGGGAGCCCTATCTGCCTGAAGGCACACGCCTTGAGTTTCAGAGGACTTGGAGAGCGGCACATCCCAGGGTTAACTAGAACACTAGCCTGAGGCATGTGGACATATGGTTAAAACACCACAGGGCCCGCTGAGCTCTCATCTAGGAAGCTGTGCCCCTAAGCACCTAGAATTAGGATTTGATTCCAGTTTTCCTACTCCAGAGTTCCAAAATGCTTTATTTTGTTCTATCCTGCCTTTTCTATACATCTGCTAACCCTTAGCGTCACCCCTCCCACTGGAAGTGTGTGAGACAGGGTGTGGGGGCTCATGCAGAGCTCTCTGCTCCCCTGCTAGGTCTGGGCACTAGAAGCCATGGGAGCAAATCTGCTTCTAACTGTAAGAATTGAGGAGAAGGTGGAATGCTGGAGAGGAGGAGGCAGAAGGAGCTTGTGTTTTTATGTAATACTCTGGGGTAAAACTAAGCCCTGCAAAAATACTAGATAGGATAACTGCAAAGAGCTCAAAAGCAACAATGACAAAGAAAACTGCAAAAGCCCCAATATGCATAATCTGGAGCTATTCATGCTTGTCTCCCAAGTAACTGAAGCCAAGACCTTGACCTCTAGTTACCCAGATTTGATAGTGCAAGTGGACATTAAGGGGCCTGGCCCCACATTCGGTCCTCTCAGTCTATAATACATTCCATCTGTTTAGATGTAAGGATCTTCCAAGCGGAAAAAGTTTCACAGTATGAATAAGGATATACCTTAAAAGTTACTGAACACTGAACTCATGGGGTAGGATGGACATAGATTTCAAAAGGAGAGAGCATATCATAAAAACAAAAGGATCTAGAACACAGCAAACCACCTAAGAACGAAAAACAAATAGAACAAACTGGAAAACTTGACAAGGACTCTCTGTATTTCAGATCCTCCTTCTCGAACTGGTCAGGGGACCTAATCCCTGCTCTGTGCCCAGAGCCCAGCAGCATCCCAGGCCCTGGCTTCACAAGGGGTAGGCAGAAGCACCCCTTGCACTGGTGTAAGGTCATGTTTCTCATTTTCAGAAAGCTTTCATAGACATTAACTAATTAATTTTGTTCCACACAACTTGACACAGCACCACAGCTGCACTTGTAGGGAGAGATGTGTCAAAATGTCAGAAAGTATTGACGGAGCCAGGAAATCAGCACAGAACACAAACAGTCTGCAGTCGGGAGTGAACAGGGTAAGAGGGAAGCACGGACATGACAAGTTACTGGGAATGCAATAAGGGTGAGATACTTTTCCAAGACCCAAGAGAACTAGATTTTCTTCTTGTCCCCCTGCCCTCCTCAAGAACAAACACCAGGGCAGTATGATATGCAGGCCCTGGGTCCTGACTCTGCCACTTGAAAGACCTGTGGTTTTGAACAAGTCCCTGTTTCTGCAGACTTTGCTTTCCTCATTGTCACACCTTTAACAACCCATGATTCTAGCTTTTATAAGACAGCTGTTCTTGTTAAGGAGTTCTTGCCTTGTCTGGACACACCAAGGATTCGGAACACCAAGGGAAAAAAGGATGGCATTGGTCACTGTGCCTGACCTGTGGCTGGAAGAGCATCTTTCACTAACTGGCTTTAAAAGCTCCGTGATGGTTAATCATATGCACCAACTCCACTGGGCTCAGGGTGCCCTGACACTCGATCCGACGTGATTCTGGGTGTGTCTGTGAGGGTGTTGCAGATGAGATGAACATTTGAGTTGCTGGACTGAGCACAGCAGATCTCCCTCCATAGTGTGGACAGGCCTCATCCAGTCAATGGAAGACCTGAATGAAACACAAAGCCTGAGTAAGAGGGAACCCCTCCGGCCTGACTGCTATGTTGAGACATCTGTCTTTTCCTGCCTTTGGACTCAAACTGAAACTTCAATTCTTTCTTGAGTCTCCAGCTTGCTGACTGCATATCGTGGGGCTTTTGATTGTGTGGGTAATTCCTTATAATAAAGATCTTTTGTATATGTATACCTACATATCTCATTGGTTCTGTTTCTCTGGAGAACACTGCCTAACACAATGTCTGAAAGCACCTTGGATGTATATGTGTCAGAAAAGATGGCTGAAAACCTCTGCTAGAAAAAATTTCCTGCCACACCTTTATAGGCATTAAAAATAGTAAGGATGAGCTCATGTGGTTAGACATAAAAATATAAGAAAACAGCATTGTAGAACACAGCAATGGTCAGACCATTATTAAAGCCACATGCCACATAAGAAGAAACACCACCTAAGCTTGAGATTTGAAAAGATTGAGAGGAAAGCTATAGACATAACAAAAGAGGAAAGAGAAGGCCCATGGGAGAAATGTCAGAGCAAGTTGGTGAGTTTAACTGAAGAGCAGAAGCCTGGGGACAGATTCACAGAGTTAAAGTAGAAGAAGGATTATCAGGTGATCCATTCATCTACCATGGGGCCAAAGCCATGTTAATAATGAGGAAGATAGGAGGCAGCTTATTTACATTCATAGAATTCTGTTTTCTGGGGTTGTAAGAGAAATAATATAGACATTACCTATGGTCTCACAACTCAAGATTCTGGCACATATCCTTCCAATGCTTTCTCCAGGCTCAAATCTCTCTTAACACCTCTCTCCTTCTCTCTCAATTTCTCTCTTTTTCTCTATCTCTCTCACTCTCCTTACCCACCCACAAACTTCACGTAATTTTACATTCTATTTCTGTCACTTACAGAAACATCATGAACATTCTTCTAAACTATCAATTACTTGTTTACACCATAATTTTTAAGTAAATGAATATCATTCTATCATATAGATGTATCTCAATTTATTTAACAAATTCCCTTTTTGTGGGCATTTGGATTCCAGCCAATTTTGCACAGACTTAAAGAACACTATGAGGCCTTATATTCAAAATAAACTCTACACCACCCTTCCTGACTTTTTCCCTTAGTATGAATTTTTAGATGTGGAATTGCTAGCTTGTGAGCCTGGTTAGGTATTCTGAAACCTATAGCTGGCCATGTATACTATCATAGAAATGAAGGAGAATACCCATTTCTCTATGTTCTCAACAACACTGGGCGCATTTCTTTTGTCTTATCTCTGAATGAATTAATTCTGTGTAAGGGAAGTTCAAAGAAGACATTTTGTGAGTCAAGTGGCTTTCACACGAGCTGAGTGAGCGTGTAAGCTCTCAGTATGCTGAGTAGTTGAGGAAGGGCATTTCAGGGCAAGAAACTTAGCACAGCAGCTTGGAGGCTCTCTCTTTGGAGAATCCAGGAATCTGGATGTACTGAAGCACAGGCGTTCGTTCTGGGTAACACAGTCAAGATTAGATTGAAAAGGCAGGCTAAGACGGCATCACAGAAGGCCTTGAATGGCATCCTAAGGAGCTTAGATTTTATTCTACAGCAATTGGAAGCCATTAGCAGTTTCTGAGCAGGGGAGCGATGTGTTTTTGCACGCTATCCCGAGGGTGCCAAGAACCTGCCAAGAAGGTTGTTAAGTGGCAGGATTGGGTTTCATAGTTTTGACAGTAACCAGGAGACATGTCTATTTTTCCCACTCTGGTGTGACGTTGGGGTTGGAGCACTTCACTAGTGTTCCAACATGCTTCCTATTAAGAGGACCAGACCCCACCCGAACAAATCAAAAAGGGAGAAGAACAAATGTATGCAGAGCTGGCAGAACAGAATGCAGCAAGCCCTGCAAGGAGCACCCGATAATTTATCTTAGTCCTTATTTCTCTCATCAATATTTTATGTCACTAGGAAACTCCAGCTTCGTTTTCTGGTAATGAATTTATCATGAGACCAAGAGCAAGTTGCTGAAGCAGATGCCTGGGGAAGCTGGGCAGAAGGGCGGCTCCACGCCTCAGCCTGCCAGCTCTGCCACCCTGCAGGGCAGAGGTTCTGCCAGGCCAACCGTGAGAGCCTGGCCCCGGGAGCGGGGCTTCCATCTATGTGGATCACTGATTCCCCAAATAAACCCTCTTCAGAAAATGCCTTTCCTCCCTGGGAGGCTGAGTAGTGTCGGGGAAGGTTAGTCAACACCATTGATTAATCACCCACTGGGTGAAGAACCTTGTGCTAGAACTGGAGGGAAATAAACATATTCACATAGCAGCCCTCATTCTCGATGAATCTGCAATCTGTGTCCAGCATCAGCGGAGGGCTGGAGCATAGTGGGCACTCAGAAATGCCTCGCACAATGGGTGAGTAACTGCTGACAGCTGCCCCTCGAGAATCCTGGAGTTGGATTTCAGCTGCAGCTCTGACATTGTGTGTAGCTGGGGAGTCACTTAGTACAGTCTAGCTTCAGAAACCTTATTTGACAAAGTGCAAAAAACAGTAATAGCCGCAGACTGGTAGCACTTAGTAAATACTTCAAAGTTATGTACATTCCATTCATTCTCACTGCACTCTTAAGGTGGGTGCTGCAATTACTCATACTTACAGGTGAGGACATTTATGCCTCGACAGGTTAAGGGTCAAAGAGCAAGTTCTGAATTCAGAGTTTGTGGTCTTAACTGCCTCACCATACCATCTCCTATCCCCCGTGCCAAGTGGGTAGAGCTGCTTTTGCTGCAAGTAACAACAAAAATATTTTTAAGCCCCACTCAAGCTGGCTTAGCCAGTAACGAAATTTGATGGCTCACAGAAAACCCAAGGTATTTTACTGGTTTCAAGTCTGGTTTGATGCAGGGCCTCCAACGATGTCACCAGGACTCAGGTCCTGTCTGCCTTGGCTGCACTTCTTCTCAAACAGACTCCTGGATGGATGCAAGGTGGCTGCCACCATTGTCTATCACAGGCTTGCATAGCCTGTAATGAGTGGGATGAAGCCACACTTTTTTTCCAATACTCCCAGCAAAAGTTTCATCATGTCTCATTGGCTCGTATCAGGTCCTGTGATCTAATGACCAAGGGACTGCAATATGTGAATCAGGGCGGCCTGAGGCTGAATCCCCCACCCAAGTGAAGAAAAGCACCTAAACTGAGCACATGGGCTAGTCTGAGGGTGAGGTAGTGCCACAGGAAAAAAAAAAAAAAAAAAACGGGCACAGTTGTCAAAGAACGGGAAATGGATGGTAGATGGCAAAAGCAACAGATGTCTACTTTATACTCCTCCTTCTAGCTATCCCCAAAAAATATTGAAATGCAGATGGAAAGACATCCGCTGAAGTGACTCTATCACAAGAAAGATGAAGTATTTTTCAGCTTAACAATTTGCCAGAAAAACTACAGATCATCAGCCTGCCTGCCAGTCATCTAGCACTCCCCTCCTCACTCAGCCCCCTTCAAACCTCAGGACATGCTCTGCTCCTCAAACACACCCTGGAGCCTCTTGCCCCAGGCCCCTGTCATTTCTGTTCCCTCTGTCTACAGTGTATGTCCTCTTGAGATCCGTGTGTCTGTCTCCTTCATTTTATTCAGATCTTCCCTCAAATGTCAGTCTTAGTAGAAAGGCCTTTTCTGACTGCTTTACTATTCTTGGTATTTTAATGCTTCTGAAAGCCATCATCACCGTCTACAAGTCCATATGTACTTGACTCTTCTCTGTTTCCTCACTAGAAGGTAAGCTCTATGAGGACAGGAGTTTGGTTTGGCTCAATGCTGTCTCCTTATACATAGCAGGTGTTATCTGACATATAGTCAGCACTCAATAAATAGCTGTTGAATAATGTATGAATGAGATTTTGGAGAACTTCTTTGACTATAGTCAGTGCAACCCAGGCTTGCAGCAGAGAATCTGGGGATGAAGGAGACAGAGGAGAAAAGGCCTGAGAATACATGCAGGTACCAGGCCTCCGGTGAGCACCTCCATTGCCCTGCATGACACTATGGCCAGCATGGCACAGTATGGACAGAGCTACCTCTAAAAGGCTGAGGACATAGAGAGGAAGATAGACAGTAAGTGGGAGTTTAGAAAGGAAGCTAGAGAAGTTGAGAGTAAGAGACAGGAAGAAAGAAACAGAACAGGGCATAGGGTAGGGATTGGAAAGATGCCACCATCAATTCCCACACTGTGCCAAAGTTGTCGGTCTTATCTAGGCAAGGAGGATGAGGAAGGTCTTCTGACCCCTCTCTAAGACCCTAATTATACCATTATAGATAGAACCACATCTCAAAAGGGACAATTAAGAAAAAGAAAAACATTCTAAAAAATTGGCGATCAAGATCTTGGGTTACCTTGTTCACTGAGCAGGTGAATGTATTTTCATTGAGAAAACTGAAATAAGACTACCATTCAGCTATGACATTTACTACACAGATTAATTAATTACCTAAATAGACCTCAGTTAAAAAAATAAGGTAATTTCAGAGAATCACAACATATACCCACAATTTCAAGGAAATATTGGTATAAGTCACTACATAAGAAACATGGGATAATATTGGTTCATTTTTCCTACTTTTAACATCATTTTAGCCATTTGTTATTTCCCCACAAGGTAACCCTGATATCTACTGAATGTTATTCAAAGTTCATTATTGCAAAGTAACATTATTGCTTGTATTGCACCATTTAAAGACCATAAATATCCTGCAAACAATCCCATCTCATTCTATGAAGCAGAAATTATGTTACCCACTTCTCATTAAATTTCTGATGAGCTAATAAATGATTGAAAAGTTCTTTGCAAGGATGGTGCACGACACACCAGGGTGGGATGTTCACTCCTATGGTCAGTCTGTACATTGGCATCAAGGCTAAATGCTTAAGATTATGGCACCAAGTGACCCAGAGAACACTGGCCAGAGGGAGACAGAATGCAGCAAAGGCAACAAGAGTGTGCCCACAGCCTGTGCTTTCTTTCTGCTTCAGAGCCAATCTTTCCAAAATTGTGCAAACCCACATTTTCTCTATAAGCGCTGTAGCTGGCACACCTGAAGTCTAACCCTCTCCCTGCAGGAAAGGAAAACTAAAAAGAAGCATTTTTTACTACACCCACATTCACTACTTCTGCTCCCAAACATGCCAGCCACCCACCTCACTGTTGCTCCTAGAATCTCCTTTCCCCTCTTCTTCTTCCCCCTTCAAGACCCATCTCCAATGTGTACTAAACATGCTTGGTGCTGCGCTGAGTGCTCTATACACATTACCTCACATCACCTTCACAACAACCACGTGGGGCAAATAACATTACTCCATTTTACAGGTGAGAAAATAGAGGCCTGAGGAGGTTCAGAAACTGGTCCTGAGACAACAAGAACAGGAGATGCTGGGGTATGAGCCAAGGACCTGGCCCCTCCATACCACCAGGCAATAATGTCTCCTACCAGCCACCAGCCTCAAGTGATCAAGCCCTGCCATGATCTCCATGAGCAATTAGTGTCTCTTCAATTGCTTTGATAGTTGATCATGAACTGCCTGCAATAGCTCAGCCATTGTTTTCCTGAAATACTAAATGTTTCCTTTACTTAGGTATTTGTGTCTCATCTTTTCAACAAGCCTTTAAGCTCCTTGAAGGGATTTGTCTTTGCCTTAATACCATGCTCAGTGCATACAAAAAAACTTATCAATTATGTCTTGATTTTTTTTGCAAGTGCTCAGCATGGCAAAATGCAGACCCCAGTCAAGAAATCTTGATTCTTCAGGATCTTCACCTGTATTTTCCCATTGTAGGAACACGTAACAAGGCACCTCGACTTTATTCCCTCTTACTGATTAGCAGTCCTATTAGCAGCCCTACAATTTCCTCCTGATGCCTAAAGGCTGGGTCATGATTTCTTCCCAACCAACAACTTACAAGACTTTATTTACTTCCTTGCCTGAAAAACCGGGGGTGTGGGCTAGAAAGTTCCTGCAAGGTTTGTGACATGTGCTGTGCTGTAATATGCTTTTGTGTCTGGCTGATTTATAATGTTTCAAGACCCAACCATGTTATAGCTGTGTCAATACTTCATTGTTTTTTAAGGCTAGATAGCATTCCATTGTATGCATATACCACATTTTGTTTAGCCATTCATCTGTCAATGGACATCTTTTGGCTATCGTGAACAATGCTACTATGTAAATTGGCGTTCAAATATCTGTTTGAGTCCCTGCTTCCAATCCTTCTGGGTTTATACCTAGGGTTGGAATTGCAAGATCATATGGTAATTCTATGTTTAACTTTTTGAGGATCCACTATACTGTTTTCCGTAGTGGCTACACTATCTCGCATTCTCACTAGCGATAGCTAGCAAGGGCTCCCATTTCTCCACATCCTGGCCAACAGTTATTTTCTGGTTTTCTTGATAATAGGCATCCTTAAGGGTATAAAGTGATATCTCACTGTGGTTTTAATTTGCATTTCCCTAATGACTGGTGATACTTAGCATAGTTGATTATGTTTAGTGGCCATTTCTATATACTCTTTAGAGGACTGTCTCTATTCAGTTCCTTCGTCTATATTTTAATTGGGTTGTTTACCTTTTTATTGTGTTTGAGTTCTTTAGGTATTCTGAATATTAATCTCTTGTCATATATGCAGTTAGTAAATATTTTCTCCCTTTCTGGATTCCCTTTTCACTCTGCTGATGGTTCACCTAATGCACAAAAGGGTTTTTTTAACTTTGATGAAGTCCAATTTAGCTATTTGCATTGTTGTTGCTTACACTGTTAGCATCATTTTCAAGAAATCATTGCCAAATCTAATATCATGGAGCTTTTCCCCTGTTTCCCTCTAAGAATTTTATAGTCTTAGCTTACATATAGGTCTTTGATCCAGTTTGAATTAGTTTTTATGTATGGTGTAAGGAAGAAGTCCAACTTCTTTTTTTGCATGTGAATATCCCGTTTCCCAGCACCATTTGTTGAAAACACTGTCCTTGCCCAATTCAGTAGTCTTGGCAACTTGTTGAAAATCAGTTTTTTATGTTGCTGACCCTTGAACAACATGGGTTTGAACTGTACGGTTCCACCTATACGTGGATTTTTTTTTTTATAAAATGGTAGAATACTGTAAATACATTTTCTCTTCCAAATGATTTTCCCAATAATGTTTTCCTTTCTCTAGCTTTATCATAAGAATACAGTATACAAAACATATAACGTAAAAATATGTGCTAACCAAGTCATTATGTTATTGGTAAGGCCTCTGGTCAACAGTAGTCTATCAGTAGTTAAGTTTTTAAAGAGTCAAAAGTTATATGCAGATTTTAGATTGCATGGAGGGTCAGTACCCCTAAACCCTATGTTCTTCAAAGGTCAACTGTATATGTGAGTGTTTAGTTTTGAGCTTTCTGTTCTCTTCCATCATTGTATATGTCTATCTTTATGCCAGTACCACACTCAAGGCAGTGTGTACTACCACTGTGTAGTAAGTTTGGAAATCCAGAAATGTAACTCTTCCAGTTTTGAAATTTCAAATGTGTTTTTGGCTATCAGGGTCCCTTGAGATTTCATATGCATTTTAGCATGAGTCTATTTCTTCAAACAAGTTAAGATTTTGAGAAAGATTGTGTGCCTGGGTGGCTCAGTCAGTTAAACTTCTGTCTCTGGTTCAGGTCATGATCCCAGAGTCCTGAGATCAAGTCCCACATTGGGCTCCCTGTCAGCAGGGAGTCTGCTTCTCCATCTGTCTCTGCCCCTCCCCCTGTTCATGCGTGTATGCTCTCTCTCTCTTTCATACAAATAAATTTTTTTTATATATTTTAGGGGTGCCTGGGTGGCTCAGTGGGTTAAAGCCTCTGCTTTCGACTCAGATCGTGATCCCGGGGTCCTGGGATCAAGCCCCGCATCTGGCTCTCTGCTCAGCGGGGAGCCTGCTTCCTCCTCTCTCCCTCTTTGCCTGCCTTTCTGCCTACTTCTGATCTCTGTCTGTCAAATAAATAAATAAAATCTTAAAAAAATATATTTTAATAGGGATTTCATGGAATATGTAGATCTCTTTTAGTAATAATGTCAATTAACAATATTAAGTCTTCCAGTCCATGAATCTGGGATGCCTTTACATTTTTATGTCCTCATTAATTTCTTTCATCAATGATTTATAGTTTTCAGTTTATGAGTCTCACTTCCTTGGATAAGTTTATTCCTAAATATTTTTTTCTTTTTGATGTTATTGTAAATAATATCAGTTTCTTAATCTCCTTTTAAGATTATTCATTGTTAACGCATAGACATACAACTGATTTTTACGTGTTGATTTTGTATCCTGCAACTTCATAGAATTTGTTTACTGATTCTAATGGCCTGTAAGGTTTTCTGCATATAAGATCATGTCATCTGTGAACAGAGGTATTTTTACTTCTTCCTTTCCAATTTGGATTCTATTTATTTCTTTTGCTTGCTTAGTTTTTCTGGCTAGAACTTAATACTCTGTTGACTAGAAGTGGTCTAAGTGGGCATCCCTATCTATTTCTTGATTATAATGGAAAAATATCTAGTCTTTCACCATTGAGTATATTGTAAATTGTGTTTTTCATATATGGTCTTTAATATGCTGAGGATCTATTACTATTTTAAAACCAAATGGAGGGGCGCCTGGGTGGCTCAGTGGGTTAAGCCTCTGCCTTCAGCTCAGATCATGATCCCAGGATCCTGGGATCAAGCCCCGCATCGGGCTCTCTGCTCAGCAGCGAGCCTGCTTCCCTTCCTCTCTCTCTGCCTGCCTCTATGCCTACTTGTGATCTCTGTCTGTCAAATAAATAATAAATAAAAATCTTTAAAACCAAATGGAATGTCCCAAATAACAAGTGTTTTGCCCTTTGATATAAGTATATCAAATCAGCTTGATGACAAACTGATCGGCAAGCATATATGTTTCCTTACTGATTGAAGTTTAATAAATTGGTACTTAATTATATTTGTGTCATAAGTAAAATTATTTCAAAACCTGTGGTCCATGGTGGTTGGTAACAGGGGAGAAGGGTTAATGTAACAATTATTGATAAGGAAATATTAGAATGATCCAGGATATGATATAATGCAATATATCATCAGAGTCAATAATTCCTTTTGTATAGTTAGAAATATTTTGTTTCTTCAAAGACATGAAAAATTATTTTTTAAGAAGGGATATGATGAAATTCTATAAAATCATGAAATGATTGTAAAAGCAAATACACCAGATCATAAAATTATTAAATATTTTAAACATGAAAAAAATAATTTTTGAGCAAATAAAAAGTAATTCACACCACAATGTTTGTATAGGCCAAATACAATCAAGTTCTGGAAGATTTTGGAGGAAATTATGATGGCAAATCTAGAACCAGGTATTAAAGGAAAACCAAAGATAATAATAGCAAATATTTTGAGCCAAGGACCCATCAAAGTGTTTTCTGTATATTAATTTATTTAATCCTCACAACTACCCCATGAGGTAGATGCTATTATTTTCCCCCAGTTTACAGATGAGGAAACTGAGATGCAGAGAGATGAAATAACTTGCCCAAAGTCACAGAGCTGCAAAGTGGTAGATATGATTCCAACCTGGGAAGCATCAGGGAGCCTTTACTCCTATGGTCAGCTAAATAATGGCCCCACAAATATATCAAGTCTTAATCCCAGGAACTGTAAATGTTTTGTTATTTGGAAAAAAAGGCTCTTTGCAGATGTAATTAAGTTACATATCTTGGGGGAGGATACCTTTCATTATCTGGCTGAACCTACATGTTATAACCAGTGTCCTTGGAAGAGACATAGGGGCATATTACATAGACACACATGGAGACACCTATGGAGACACAAGGAGAAGATAGCCAGGTTAAGGTGGAGGCAGTCAGTGGAGTGATTCTCCCCTTATGTTCTCAGAGGGAGCATGGCGCTGCTGGACAGAGATGTGAGAGAATAAATCTCGATTGTTTTAGGTCACCAAGTCTGTGGTTATTTGTTACAGCAGCTGCAAGAAACTCAGATCACCCCTAAACAGAGTGCTGGTTAGGTCTCGTGCTGGAGAATTTCCCTCAGCAGAAATCATAGCAACTACTGCAAATACTCACCGGTACTCAGGGAAGACAAAGTACAGAGGGTTGGGTCACTGGTTAAACAAGTAGTTTGATGGCCCAGGAACTTTTCAGTTCGCTTTCCCACTGATCCTATCAGTTCCTCCTCTGATCCCACCTAATCTCCTTTGTACACAAAAGAAAAAATAGGGTCACTTATCCAATTTATAAACAGGACCTGAGACATGCACTCCAGCCTTCCACTCCAAAGCATTGCCTTCCCCACTGCACCACACTCCACCTGCAAGAGAAGAGGAAAGGCATAACAAAGGGGAAGGGGAAACATAACATCATGACATCCCCGTATACTTTACAATGCTCATGCATCTATATTCTTTCATTTACACAACAATGGGAGTTTACTTTTATATTCCCCATTCTACAGATGAAGAAAACATGGGCTGAGAGAGGCCTGGAGACTTTCTGCAAGATACATGAAGACCAGAATTGGCTTAATCTTCCATCCAAGGCCAATGCCTCCTCCACAGCTACTCTAGTATTTTTTGCACACATAAGCCCTAGGCCGAAATGCACAAGTGCCATACCCAAAGGCACATGTTGGGGTTTTTTTTTGCATTCAAAAATAAAAATAGTCTTGATGTAAAGTTAAAAACAGGAGAGTGATTTGCATAAGACCCTGAGCTCTCAATTACACCAATTACTTTATAATTACAGGCAATGCCATCTTGGGTTTTTCAAAACCTACGTCTATTCTTAAAGAATCTGTCAGAAAGAAGGCTTCTTCTCAGGGAGAGGCTCCAATTAGTATGCATGTTGTATGCAGAGGGAGAGAAAACCTGCTGGAGCTCCAAGGAGGAAAAAAGAGACTGGAGTTTGAAATGCCCCCAGCTTAGCAAATGGGCGTGTTGGATAAGCAACACCTTCAGAAAATCTAACTATCCTTGGCTCTGGGGGAGTGCTGTGTCAAAGCTAACTTTGCCCGAACCCTCTTGTCCCTGCCTTCACTCCTCCCACCTGTCTGGTGCCCCAACAGCCACAGATATTAAGAAGGGTGGAAGAGAGCTTAACCTCCTGGACATTGATCTCTTATAGTCACTCCTTAAAGCTGCAGGAGAGAAACAAGTGGAATGGGTCTACTTTATAATCCTTCCTGCTGAAATCACTGTCTCTCTTTCTGTTGCTCAGTGCACATAGAACAGTGAAGTGCCACCATTTTCTCTATCCCAGGAGGTACTGGCTCAGAGAATTTCTTGGAATGTGGTGTGGGAATGTGGGCATTACAGTAAGCAAAACCAGCATTTTCAGGTCTCCAAGTTCCCTTCTCCAGGGTCTGGCCCCTTTTCCAGCCCCAACCGCCTTGCCATCAGGTCAGTGGTCAGAGTTTTCAGACAGTATTTCTCCAAGCACAGTTTACTCTCATGAGTCCTGATTTAACCCTGGGTTAGAAAGGGAATCTCAACACGGTGGAATATCAAAGACCTTAGAGATCCCTGAGGCTAACTCCATATTCTATGTGAATTAGGGCATTTTTTGACTCTGCCATTTTGGGGCAAGGTCCACTTTAACACTATAGGTTCAAGTGGTACCAACATGCAAAGCCTCTATCGTACATAGCAGGCAATCTGAGCCTCACCCCCTATATAAGGAGCCGAGCAGCCACCTGACGAGGGTACTTTGTTTTGCTCTGACTGACACACCTCACCTCCCCTCTGACTGCCTGTGCAAGCAGCTATATCTGAGCCCAGCCCAAACTTGTGCTCAATACTAGAACAGGAACCTTGGAAGAGTCTATCTGTCTTCCCTTCTCTCTAAAAGGAACTGCTGCCTTCCTATAATTATCAGTCTCTAGGCCGAGACTGACTCTTCCAAAGATATCTGGGTCCACATCTGGAAACCCACATTTCTTCCAGTGTCAATGCCACTCTACCACACTGAATTTCTTTAACAAAAACACCTCCAGTCACAGTTTACTAAGCACCGTCATTCATGTTATCTCAGTCTCCAGAGCATATCATTACTGAGAAAGCAGTTTCCACTCTATCCCTCCACTATCTGCTCTCTCCATTTCTACTCTTTAGATGACTGCTAAAAAGAAAAGAGAGAGACAGACAGAAAGACAGAGAGAGAGAAACAAAAGATAGGCAACAGGCACGTATTTGGAGAGATTGAGGTTCTGATTAAGATAAGCCTCGAGTGGCTCCTCTTAAGCAGAAAACAGAGTCAGCAATCTGGCCATAGCTTGCACAGTATTGGACCTCTGCTCTCCTCCCACCCTCTAAACTGCAGGCACTTTTCATGAATGGAAAGTCCTCACCTGTTTGAATCACCAGGAATTTGTATTTCTTTTTCTTTGCTTCCATAGCATATGATGCATCTATTAAAATAGTATTTATGACCTTGCCCCTTATCATAGTCATATCCTTATATCTCACCTTCCCTACTAATTTTCTGAGTCCCTACTACAACAGCCAGGTACAGCATCAATAATTCTGGTGTTATCACCCCTGTTTTGCAGATATGAAAAACTTAACCTCAGAAAGGTTACCCAGTTTTTCCAATAAAACATAATGGATTAGGGGCAGTGCAAACACTAGCCTGAAAACAGAATGAAGTAGTCATGGATACCATGGGTTCTGGGATCTCTCTGCCTGGGTTCAAATTCCAGCTCTGTACTCAATAAGCAGTGTGACCATGGTGAGTTTTTAACCTCTCTGTGCTTCATTTTCTTCATCTGTAAAATGAATATGATAGCGCCTACTTCCTAAAGTTGTTGTGAGAATCAAGTGAGTAATTGCTTGGAAAAAGATTAGAAAAGTGTCTGGCACATAGAATGCACCCACTCAGTTTTGGGTATTTTTGTCCACCTTTCTCCCGGTTCATATACAGGCATCAAAGCAGCCTTCAGGCCCCAGACTCGGACACCTGCAGGCTCTGCACATCACCTTTTCCCACCTCATCTCTCACCCTCTCCTCCTGACACCCTACTTCTCACCCTCCAGAACTCAAGGTCAATCATGTCCTCACCTTCTCCACCTTGCCTCTAAACTAAAATCCAGCTCTTCCCTGGGAACATGGCTTCCCCTTCTGTCCTCTCAAAGGGCTCTGTTCGCCTCTGGCCCTCCTGGGATGCATCTGCCTCTTCCCTAGGCTATCTCCCCATCTTCCCTGTGCCCTGCTTGTAGGGATCTCATGTCACATGACAAAAACACCTGCTGCCCAACTTTATCACAGTTAATCTCATTCCTCTTTCACCTTGAAGAATTTAGCTCCTGATAATACCTTTCTCTGTCATTCTTCTTTTCTTCACTTTCTGATTTAATAAAATAATCATGCTTCAAATACCTCAACCTGCACTGCTCCAGCAGCTTTTCCTCTTCCCTGATTCATCCAATCACCCTTGATTTCATCATTACCAGGAACTACAGTATCCCCATACACCAATTTCAGACATCCTGCATTCTGACCACTACTTCCTAAATTGCAGGTCTATTTGTCCGATTCCAGAGGTCATCTCACCCCTCCACCTTCAGAACTTCTGATGCATTAAATTTCCAACCCGATCTCATCTCTAACTTCCCACATTGCCAAGGCAAATGTCATGTCAGTGTTTATGCTCTACACTTCAGTGCTCTTGCCCTCCTCCTCTCTACTACTACTTACTCTCTTGCACTCAGCTAAATCCCAATCCCATTTTGTCCAACTAAATTGGACTGCACCAGCACTGAATATTTTTTTTATTAACATATAATGTAGTATTTGTTTCAGGGGTACAGGTCTGTGATTCATCAGTCTTACACAATTCACAGCACTCATCATAGCAAAGACCCTCCCCAGTGTCCATAACTGAGCCACCCCATCCCGCCCACCTCCCTCTCCTCCAGCAATCCTCAGTTTGTTTTCTGAGATTAATAGTCTCTTATGGTTTGTCTCCCTCTCTGGTTTTGTCTTGTTTCATTTGTCCCTCCCATCCCCTATAATCCTCTTTTTCTCAAACTCTTCATATCAGTGAGATCATATAATAATTGTCTTTCTCTGATTGACTTGTTTTGCATAGCATAACACCATCTAGTTCCATCCACGTCATTACAAATGGCAAGATTTGGGGTTTTATTGGTGGCTCCATAATATTCCATTGTGTATATATACACCACATCTTCTTTATCCATTCATCAATTGATGGATATCTAGGTTCTATCCATAGTTTGGCTATTGTGGACATTGCTGCTATAAACATTCAGGTGCATGTGCCCCTTCGGATCACTACATTTGTATCTTTAGGGTAAATACCCAGTAGTGCAATTGCTGGGTTGTAGGGTAGCTCAATTTTCAACTTTATGAGGAAGCTCTGTACTGTTTTCCGGAGTGGCTTCACCAGCTCGTATTCCCACCAATAGTATAAAAGGGTTCCCTTTCCTCTGTATCCTCATGAACACCTGTCATTTCCTGACTGGTTAATTTTAGCCATTCTGACTGGTGTGAGGTTGTATCTCATTAAGGTTTGATTTGTATTTCCCTGATGCCAAGTGATGTTGAGCACTTTTTCATGTGTCTGTTGGTCATAAGGATGTCTCCTTTAGAGAAATATCTGTTCATGTCTTCTGCTCATTTCTTGATTGGATTATTTATTCTTTGGGTGTTGAGTTTGATAAGTCCTTTATAGATTTTGGATACTAGCCCTATATCTGATATGTCATTTGCAAATATCTTCTCTCATTCTCTTGGTTGTCTTTTGGTTTTGTTGACTGTTTCCTTTGCTGTGCAAAAGCTTTTTAACTTGATGATGTCCCAATAGTTCATTTTTGCCCTTGCTTCCCTTGCTTTTGGCAGTATGTCTAGGAAGAAGTTGCTTCAGCTGAGGTCAAAGAGGTTGCTGCCTATGTTCTCAAGGATTTTGATGGATTCCTTTCTCACATTGAGGTCTTTCATCCATTTTGAGTCTACTTTTGTGTGTGGTGTAAGGAAATGGCCCAGTTTCATTTCTGTATGTGGCTGTCCAATTTTCCCAACACCGTTTGTTGAAAAGACTGTCTTTTTTCCATTGGACATTCTTTCCCACTTTGTTGAAGATTAATTGACCATAGAGTTGAGGGTCCATTTCTCGGCTCTTTATTCTGTTCCATGAATCTATATGTCTGTTTTTGTGCCACTACTATACTGTCTTGATGACTACAGCTTTGTAATAGAGCTTGAAGTCTGGAATTGTGGGGCCACCAACTTTGGTTTTCTTTTTCAACATTCCTCTAGCTATTTTGGGATCTTTTCTGATACCATACAAATTTTAGGATTATTTGTTCCATGTCTTTGAAAAAAAAAAAAAAAGGTGGTGGTATTTGGATAGAGATTGCATTAAATGTGTAGACTGCTCTAGGTGGTATGGACATTTTCACAGTATTTGTTCTTCCAACCCAGGTGCATGGAACATTTTCTATTTCTTTCATGACTATTCCTTATAGTTTTATAGTTTTCTGAGTATCTTATACTTTTGGGTGCAATTATAAATGGGATAGACTTCTTAAATTTCTCTCTCTTCTGTCTTGCAGTTGGTGTATAGAAATGCAACTGATTTCTGTGCATTGATTCTATATCCTGCCACTTTACTGATTCCTGTATGAGTTCTACGAGTTTTGGAGTGGAGTCTTTTGGGTTTTCCACATAAAGTATCATATCATCTGCAAAGAGTGAGAGTTTGACTTCTTCTTTGATGATTCAGATGCCTTTTATTTCATTTTGTTGCCCGAGTGCTTAGGCTAAGACTTCTAGCTCTATGTTGAATAACCACGGTGGTAGTTGGACATCCCTGCCATGTTCTTGACCTTAGAGGAGAAGCCCTGTTTTTCCCATTGAGAATGATATTCACTGTGGGTTTTTCATGGACGGCTTTTATGATATTGGGGTAGGTACCCTCTATCCCTACACTATGAAGAGTTTTGATCAAGAAAGGATGCTGTACTTGTCAAATGCTTTTTCAGCATCTATTGAGAGTATCATATGGTTCTTATTCTTTCTTTTAATATATTACATCACATTGATTGAATGTGGATGCTGAACCAACCTTGCAGCCCGTGAATAAATCCCACTTGGTGGTTGTGAATAATCCTTTTAATGTACTGTTGGATCCTTTTAATGTACTGTTGGCTAGTATTTTGGTGAGATTTTTTGCATCCATGTTCGTCAGGGATATTGGTCTCTCATTCTCCTTTTTGATGGGATCTTTTTTCTTGTTTGGGGATCAGGTAATGCTGACTTCATAAAATGAGTTTGGAAGTTTTCCTTCCATTTCTATTTTTTGGAACAGTTTCAAGAGAATAGGTATTAATTCTTCTTTAAATATTTGGTAGAATTCCCCTGGGAAGCCGTCTGGCCCTGTGCTCTTGTTTGTTGGAAGATTTTTCATTACTGCTTCAATATCCTTACTGGTTATGGGTCTGTTCAGGTTTCCTATTTCTTCCTGGTTCAGTTTTGGTAGTTTATATGTCTCTAGGAGTGCATCTATTTCTTCCAGATTGTCTAATTTGCTGGTGTATGGTTGCTCATAATATGTTCTTAAAATTGTATTTCTTTGGTGTCAGTTGTGACCTCTCCTCTTTCATTCCTGATTTTCTTAATTTGGGTCCATTCTCTTCTTTTTGATAAGTCTGGCCAGGGGGATATCAATCGTATTAATTCTTTCAAAGGAACAGCTCCTAGTTTCATTGCTCTGTTCTACAATTCTTTTGGTTTCTATTTCATTGATTTCTACTCTGATCTTTATTTCTCTTCTTCTGTTGAATCTAGGCTTTCTTTGCTGTTCTTTCTCCAGTTTCTTTAGGTCTAGGGTTAGGTTGTGTATTTGAGACCTTTCTTGTTTCTTGAGAAAGGCTTGTATTGCTATATACTTTCTTCTTAGGACCAACTTTGCTGCATCCCAAAGATTTTGAACAGTTGTGTCTTCATTTTCATTTGTTTCTGTGAGTTTCTTTTTAACTCTTTAGTTTCCTGGTTGACCCATTCATTCTTTAATAGGATGCTTCTTAGCCTCCATGTATTTGAGTTATTTCCAACAACTTTCCTCTTATGGTTGAGTTCTAGTTTTGTGGTCTGAAAATATGCAGGAAATGATCCTAATCTTTTGGTACTGGTTGACATCTGATCTGTGACCCAGGATGTGATCTATTCTGGAGACTGTTTCATGTGCACTAGAGAAAAATATACATTCTGTTGCTTTGGGATGGAATGTTCTGAACATATCTGTGATGACCATTTGATCCAGTGTGTCATTTAAAGCCCTTACTTCCTTATTGATCTTTTGCTTTGATGATCTGTCCATTTCAGTGAGGGGGGTATTAAAGTCCCCAACTATTATTATATTATTGTTGATGTGTTTCTTTGATTTTGTTATTAATTGGCTACTCCCATGTTAAGAGCATAGATATTTAAAATTGTTAGATCTTCTTGTTGAACAGACCCTTTAAGTATGATATAGTGTCCTTCCTCATCTCTTATTATAGTCTTTGGCTTAAAATCTAATTGATCTGATATAAGGATTGACACCCCAGCTTTCTTTAATGTTCATTAGCATGGTAAATTGTTTTCCACCCTCTCACTTTAAATCTGGAGGTGTCTTTGGGTCTAAAATGAGTTTCTTGGAGACAGCATATTGATGGGTCTTGTTTTTTCACCCATTCTGATACCCTATGTCTTTTGATTGGGGCATTTAGCCCATTTACATTCATGGTAACTATTGAAAGATAGGAATTTAGTACCATTGTACTGCCTATATGGTGACTATTACTGTATATTGTCTCTGCTCATTTCTGGTCCGTTACTTTTAGGCTCTCTCCTTGCTTAGAGGACCACCTGCAATACTTCCTGTAGGGCTGGTTTGGTATTTGCAAATTCTTTTAGTTTTTGTTTCTCCCAGAAGCTTCTTTACTCACCTCCTATTTTCAATGACAGCTGAGCTGGATATAGTATTCTTGGCTGAACATTTTTCTCATTTAGTGCTCTGAATACATCATCCCTGTCCCTTCTGGCCTGCCAGGTCTCTGTGAATAGTTCTGCGCCAATCTAATATTTCTACCATTGTATGTTACAGACCTCTTGTCCAGAGCTGCTTTCAGGATTTTCTCTTTGAGATTTGTAAGTTTTACCATTAGATGATGGGCCGTTGACCTATTTTTATTGATTTTGCTGGGTGTTCTCTGTGCATCCTGGATTTTGATGCCTATTTTCTTCTCCAAATTAGGGAAAGTTTAATTAGGGGAGTTTTCTGCTATAATATACTCCAATATACCTTCTGCCCCCTCTCTCTTTTTTCTTCTTCTGGGATCCTAATTATTCTAATATTGTTTCATCTTACGATATCACTTATCTCTCAAATTCTCCCCTCATGATCCAGTAGTTGTTTATCTCTCTTTTTCTCAGCTGTTTTATTCTCCATCATTTGGTCTTCTATATCACTAATTCTCTCTTCTGCCTCCTTTATACTAACAGTAATAGCCTCCATTTTTATTGTACCTCATTAATAGACTTTTTGATTCAACTTGGTTAGATTCTAGTTCTTTTATTTCTCCAGAAAGGGATTCTCTAGTATCATCTATGCTTTTTTCAATTCCAGCTAGTGTCTTTATAGTTGTCATTCTGAACTTTAGATCTGACATCTTACTAATGTCCATATTGATTAGGTCCCTAGCAGTCAGTACTGCCTCTTGTTCTTATTTTTGAGATGAGTTTTTCTGTTTTGTTATTTTGTCCCAGAGAAGAATAGATGAATAAGATAACACAATGCCAAAAGGGTAACAATGACCCCAGAAAAATATACACTAAACAAATCAGAAGAGAGCCAAAACTGGGCGGGGGGGGGAAGGGCATGGAAATATATATATGTATATATATATTTGAGGCTGGTGAATTGAACAGAGCCACACACTTGATTTTGGGTGTATTTTGGTATGTTCGAGGAAACTGCCTCCCAAAATGTTAAAGAAAAAAATCTTATATATATGCAAAAATAAGGGTAAATATGATGAAGGAATGGAATATGGCTGTAAAGATGAAAATTTTAAAAGATTTTTAAAAAGGAATTGATGAGAAAGTGTTTGAAAAAAGAAAGAAAAAAAATTTTAATTAAAAAAAAGAAAAGGAGAAAATGTGATCAGGCAGGAGACTAGAACAAAATCATACACTAGATTTAGGGTATATTTTGGTCTGTTAGAAGAAACTGTATCTCAAATTTTTCAAGAATGAAAAACTTTATATATATATATATATATATATATACACAAAAAATAAGTTAATATAGTGAAGGGATATAATATGACTATAAAAATGAAAATTAAAAAAGATTTTTAGGAGCACCTGCATGGCTCAGTCATTAAGCATCTGCCTTCAGCTTGGGTCGTGATCCCAGGGTCCTGGGATCAAGCCCCACATCAGGCTCTCTGCTCGATGGGAAGCCTGCTTTTCCCTCTCCACTCCCCATGCTTGTGTTCCCTCTCTAGCTGTCTCTCTCTGTTGAATAAATAAATAAAATGTTTTAAAAATTTAAAAAAAAGATTTTTAAAAAAGGTATTGATAAGAAAAGATGTTGGTTAAAATAGGAAAGAGGAAAATTCCAAAAAGTGAAAAAAAATAAAGAAAATTTTAAAAACTTAACTTTGAAAGATTAAAGAATCATAGAAAAAAGGCCATGAATTCTATGTGCTGTATTTCCCTAGAGAGGGAGTTTTGCAGTATTCGTTGATAGGTAAACTTGGTCTTGGCTCGATGTTCTTGCAGATCTTCTGGAGGACGGACCTGTTGCAGTGATTCTCAAATGTCTTCACCTGAGGTGGAATTGCTCTGCCCTTGCCAGGGGCCAGGCTAAGCAGTGTGACCAGGTTTACTCTTAGCAGCTTTTGTTCCCTGAAAGTTTTCTGTACAGTTTTGGAGGATGAGAATGAAAATGGTGGCCTCCCAATCTCTGGCCCCAGAGCAGCCAAGAGCTCAGGGCCCCCCTCTTCAGTGAACTCTCAGAGAAAAGCAGTCAATCACTCCTGCCTCCTTGGTCTCTGGCTGCGCTCTGTGTTCACCCAGCCTGTGACTGAACATTCCTATCTCTGGCCACACAGCCCTGTTTGGAGACTCCAAACCCAGCATATTCCTGCAGTGCACTCCCATGCCACCGGCTTCCTGGTGAGGGAAGGGGGGATCTCACCAGATCTGATACTTGTGGGTCCCTGCTTGAAGAGTAGTGGTCCGACTATGCCTTGGATCATGGTTTATGGCAACCCTGAGCTGAGAGCCCACTCCTCATCTCCATCTTTGCAGCCAGCTTCCCTGCTCTGATACCTGGGAGCTCTGCCACATTCGGGTACTACTGGTCTTTTTGTGACCCCAAGGGTCCTGAGACCACAGCATCCCAGTAAGGGCTCCACCCCCTGCTTAGCCACTAGAGCAACATCCCTCTGCGCAGAGCAGACTTCTAAAAGTTCTGATTTCATGCTCTGCTGCTCTCTCACTTGCCAGGGGCTGCTTATAGAAGCTCCCTCCCCCCCACAGTCTATCTTCCCAAATATTCCCTCAGATTCATTTCTCCAAACATGCTACCTTCCAGAAGGTGGTCACTTTTCTGTTCATAGAATTGCTGCTATTCTTTTCTTCAATCTCCTGTTGAGTTTGTAGGTGTTCAGAATGGTTTGAGAACTATCTAGCTGAATTCCTGGGACCAGATGAAATTTAGGTCTCCTACTCCTCTGTCATCTTGCTCCACCCCCTTGCACTGAATATGTTTAAGAAAAATGTACAACTGTGCTGGCAACCAAGAAGGCCTGGGATCCCAGACCAGCATTCATAGTTATGGTATACTAGCACATTCTCCTGCTGTTAGATGGCTTTGTCATGCATTCTCATCTTTAATGGTGGACAGCACCTCACCAGTCCTCACTCTTAACGATGACCTTGTTTCTGTATGATTAAGAAAATTGAAAAAATATGAAAAGAACAACCACAGGCTTCTACTATCCATCTATCTGCCTTCCTGCATTTGTGCATATACCATTTCCTTCTCTCCTAATGCTATGAGTGGCTGTGCTCCTGTCTAAGGCCAGCATTCTGCTGCCCCATTTGATCCATTCCTCCTCATCTATTCAAGGATGGTGCTCTAGCAATTTCCCCCTTTCTCTTGTAGCATCAATTTTTCTCACTCTACTGGATTTTTTCCATCAACACACAACATGTAGTTGTTTTTCCTATTTAAAAAAATCCCTCAACCATGCTTCCTCCTCTGGTTTTTCTCCATTTCTCTTTCCCTAGAGCAAAGCTCCTTGAAAAGCTTGTCTGTGCCAATCACCAAATGTGCATCTCCTCTCATTCTATCTTGAAATGATTCTACTTCCATGTCCTCTCCTAACTTTCCAACAACCCCGATTAAGTCTACCGGTGTCATCCATTGCTAAAGCCAATGTCAATTTTCAGTCCTTACTTTCTTAATTATCACTAGTATTTTACACTGTTGATCATTCTGTCCTCCTTAGACACTTTTCTTAGTATGGCTCCATGGATCACATGCCCACCTGTTTTTCAACAACATTCTGACCATCCCTTGTCAGTTTCTGGCTTTTGGTTCTACCTTGCTTCACCTCTAAACTCTAGAGTATCCCAGGGATCTGACTTAGGTCTCTTCTCTGGCTACTCCCTCTGCCTAGGTTTGATCATCCAGTGTCTGGCTTTCAATATCATCTCTGTGCTAAGGACTCCAGATTCATATCTCTAGCCCTGCACTTTCCTCCAAACTCAACTCATTTATCACACAGCCTGGTAAATAGTCCCATAAGGATGTCTAATAGATATCTAACACCTAATATGCTTAAAACCATTCTTTCAATGTGAAAACTGTTCTTCCCACTTTCTTCTCAGTATCAGTTTATGCAACTTCATCCTTTCAATTGTAAGAATAAAAACACTGGAGTTACCCTTGATATTTCCCTCTTCATCATCCTACATCTAATCCTTTACTAAGTACAGTCACCATCACTTTGCATGTACAGAGAATCTCTCCACTCTGGACTCCACTTCCACCATATTACTGTAGGCCCCATTATACATGCATGCTGGATTACAGGAAGACCTACTGGTCCTACTTCCTTCTCTCCCCTTGTCACCCACAGTCTATCAGTATAGCTGATATAGCTCAGTATAGAGCTACCAGAGCAACACTAAAAAGACCATAACATTTTAACTCTCTGCTGAAATCCTCCACTGAGCTCCAGCTAGTCCAGGTGGCCTCAAAAGGCCTAGCTCTGACCTGCCAAGCCCACATAGTCTGCCCTCCCCTTACCTCTGTGACATCCCTGTTGTCAGTCCTGCTCACTCTGCTCTAGTCACACTGTTCACTTTACTGCTCCTGAGTCAGCATGAGTATTTCCTACCTTCAACCTATGCACTTACTGTCCCTGCCACCTCCCCTCCCCACCTGGAAAGCTTTCCTCCAAAACCTGCTGAGTTCCTTGAAATCTTTGCCTAAATTTCATCATCAGTAAGAATTTCTCTGGACATCCTATCTAAAACTTCAATCCTCTTTGAAGTCCCCTTTTTAATTTTCTCCTAGGCACTGCTTCTTTTCTAGCATACTATATATTTTATTTACTTATTATTGTCTTCCGGACTGTGCTCTGTGAGGGAGAGGAGTTTTGTCTGTTTTGTTTCCTGCCTGACACAATAGGTGATAATAGGTGCACAATGAGCAGTGGCTAAATAAATAACAGATAGCCATTATTATCTGTCTGATATCAATACAACCAGACTAGAGTTCTTGATTTATACCACTGCCAGTACACAGCACGCGCACACACACACACACACACACAGGTGCACACACTCCTGACTTATTGCCTAGTATTCTTCAATCAAATTAGGAAGCTGGGATTCATCCTCAGTCCCCCTCTTCCTATGGCCCCCAGATCCAATCCACCACAGGCCTGTTTACTCGATTTTCAACATGCACCCTAACTATAGCTCCTGAATCCATCCTTTGCTCCTCTTTACCCCACCTCCTTCTAGCCTGCTGAAATGGCTCTTCACTGCCTCTCTTCGGTGCCTCCTCCACATTCCTCTGCCTCATTCTTCTCAAACTTGGGCCTCCTATCTGTCCCCACCCAGCTTCTCCAGCTGTACATGATATGTACATGTCTTTCCTCTGAACTCTTCCCCAGTTTTTGGCTGGTGGGCTTTTCCCCCTCATGTCCCAGTTAAATCTCTTCAGAATGCCTTCAGTGACCACCCAGACCATCCTGTCAAAAGTGGCTCCCATGCCCCACCCATACACTCCCTCCAACTATTCCCTTCACATAGATTATTTCTCTCCAAACACTTATCAAATTGCAATTACTAATTTCTTTATATGCGTGTTTCTTTTTTACATCCCCATTGAGAGTGTGATATCCTTAAAGGCAGAGAAAGAGTAAGGAATAAGCAAAGAGTAGACCCCAAAATGCATGAAGGGATACATGAAAGCGAGTTTGGATCCACTGCAGTCTCTGAAGCCATCAGCTGTCCCTCTCTGCCCCTAGAAACAGGTGTTGTACAGAACAGTGATGAGGACTAAATAAGACCTAAAACATCTGGCTGCCAAAGCTGAGTGATCTTGCTTCCTGCTCTTCTTAGCCCGTCCTTGGTCTTTCTCGGGAGCAATTTCTCTCTCTCAGTGTTGTGGGAGTGAGGGGACTCCTCTCCATCAAGCAGCATCATCTCAGACAATGTTATTTGAAAGGGCTTAAGAAGCAAGAAATAACTCATCCCAAAATAACCCTTACTTGGCTTCCAGCTGCTCTGAACAGCTGGATGCTTTTTCTGAGCCAGATAGCTTCTGTTGGGAAGCTAATAAGATGGGGAGAAACCAAACACATTGAGATATGCTAAATGGGGTCATTGTTGTTAATTCCCTTAGGAAGATAAATGACACTGGCTTTCTCCATGCAGATTTTCAGCAAAAAGTTTTAAACTGTGCTTGGCATTGGGCTGACTACAATCAAAAATCACGAGTACCTATTGTCATGAAATTTATAAACTAGATGTGCCGAGAAAAATGGCACACTTTAGATAATTAGCAAAACAATATGATGGAACATAATTAAGCACTAACTAGTGTCATTCAAGTTCAGAAAGGATTGAGGGCTAGAGTCCTTGAAAATGGCTTCTTGGAGGCATTTCAAGCTACATTTTGAAGGGTATGGAAAGTTAAAATAAAGGAAAGCCATCCAGAAAGGAAAACATTTGCACAGTCTCATAGGTGGACATGTACCTGGAGTGGTGCAACTCACCTGATCAGATTTAGGAGTGTCTGGAGGGGAGGTTCTAGAACCCAGGTATCGGAGTGGGTCTCACATATACCACTTACACAGCATTAGCACAAAAGTCCTTAACCTCTTGGAGTCTTTTGCCTCATCTGTCAAATAGAAGAAATACTACCTGTAGTCCTTCCTTACATACCTCAGAGAACCCTAGTGGGCTCAGAGGAAGGGCTGGTGTCAAAGGGTTGTGCCTGCAGGGGACACACAGGATGTGAGGCAGCTGTGGGCATGGGGCCAGCCCACCCACAGCTTGAAAGCCAAACTGAGACTTAGAACGTTTACCTTGGGAAACCAGGGAAGGCCTCTTAGCTTAGATGTAACAGGATGTATACTTGGTGGAAACACATTTCCTTTTTCATGTTGAATATGATGGCTGGTAACCCAGGGCCACACATGCTAGCAAGCAACAGCAGCTTCCTGCTCAACAAGTGAGACATTTTATAAAGGGCATCACCCCAGGATTGAAAAGGCATCTGGTACTCTTTCAGGAAAACTATTATGCCCTAAAGTTACATTTTTTTTCCCCTGCTCCCTGGCTTTCTTATAGTGTTGTCTCTGGAAGCAGGAGTTTGGCAACTTTCTGTGGCTAAGTCTTTGTTCCCTTCTAAATACCGCCATCTGTATTTAGAGTATGAGAAAACCACCAGTTGGTCTGGCATTTTGTTAGCCTCCAAGCAGGAAGACATGACCTTCCAGGAATGAAGCAAGCTGCAGTCTGGAGCAGGTGGGGTTAACAAGGGATCTAGCTAACCAAAGCCAGCAGAGCAATGATAATTTGCCAGACACTCCAGCTCTCTCTGCTTTTCTGGATCTGCTCCTTGAGTCCCACAGAAGACTTTGCCCTGACACAGAATGCTGTGTCGTGGGTCCCAGCATTGTGCTATGTGAAATGCCATATGCTGCTTCCTTAGTGAACAGAGGGCCAAATTTGGAGAAAAGTGAATCTGAGCTCAGGGCCTGGTGCTAACTGGGTAGCAGCTAATTGTCTTGAACCAATCATCTTAACCCCCATCTTGGGACCAAAGTTACCCCCCTCTCTAATAGGAGAGCATGGTCTACTTCAGCTTGTCTCAAATTTAACTAATTACCAATATCACCTGTGACATGTGTCTAAATGCATGTTCCCAGGCACTATGGAAAATTCTCATTCAGTCTGTCTTAGGTAACACCTGTGATCTGTATTTTTAACATGGGCACAGGGTGAATCACAACATTGGAACCACTGAGTCTCTGAGACCCCACATGCCCTGGTGTTCTTTGATCTTCTGGTTTTTGGTTTTTGTTTTTGTTTTGAGAGGTAGAAGGGGAGAGCAAGGGAGAGGGAGAGAGAATCCCAAACAGACTCCATGCTCAGTGCAGAGCCTAATGTGCAGGACTCAGTCTCATGAACCTGAGATCATGACCTGAGCAGAAACCAAGAGTTAGATGCTCAACCAACTGAGCCACGCAGGTGCCCCATCTGACCCTCTGGTTTGATGCAACAGCCTATGTGGAATGAAGAAGGCAAAGAAACCTATTTCTGCTATAAAGGCCCCCTGGGCTTTTTCCCACAACTTTTGTCAAGCAGAATTAATTGATTCCTGTCTGCCTTTAAATATGTGTCTGGTATTGAAGTTAGGCCTGGTATTGAAGCTAGCTGCCCTCTCATCTCTCTGTTATAGTCTGTGAGCAATTTGAGGGCAGAGGATATGTCTTATTCATGTCCATCCACAGCAACTAGCACAGTGTCTGGCATGGAGTAAACATACCACTGAATTTTGAATGATGATGCCCTTAGTTCTGTAGGTCTGTGTTCTTCCTGTTCTATCTCCTGCTGTGACCCAGGAGACACTTGAATTAGGATCAGAACTGGCAAGCCAAACGTCTACAATTTCAGCCTTGGGCATCTCTCTGGGGCCTGAGGTACCCTAGTATCACCAAGTGCAGCATGGCCCCTAGAGGCTTAGCTATTTTCTCTCCTCCCCTCACAACCCTGGCCCAGCCTGGACCTCCACCATGGGGCCGAGTTGGACAAAGCAGGGGACCTCTAGTCTACAGGTTCTGGTTCAACCTACTATTCTGAGGCACGTGCAGGAAAGAAAACTGTCCTCCTCCCAGCAAAAAGCTGCATTTCAGCCCCTCCACCACAGGCCTCTGCTCTGCATCTGGCTTGTCTTTTCTAGCTCAGCCTAGCCCAGCACCCTCCTCCTCAGCCAACACTCCTCCCGAGACAGGAGTGTGTTTAAGATTCCCTGCACGGGGTATAAGAGGTGATTCCAAGCATCTTGCTGCTGAGTGAACTAATCCTACCAGGTTAATTCTCCCCTCAGTTCATTCCATCTTATTAGAGCCGGCAGGCACCCCGCGAAGCTTCATTACCCGCGCCACTCCAAGGCAAGGCTCTCTTTTAATGAGCTGAGCAACGTGGGGAGCACCCTGCTAAACACCCCAGATGGATGCATTTGTCCTGGAAAGGGGAAAGCCCTGAACCCCCAGACCTGCTCACGGGACAAAGCCCTCCGCCCACCTAATATAACTGTAGCCTCAACCATTGCACCCTGTTTTCTAAGGGGGAGAAAGTGCCATTTCCTCCCAGAGGTCTCATTGCGGGTGCCTTCGAAATTAGCCCCAGGAAGAAGGAAAGCAATGAAGTTTTGTATTGGTAAGTAGAGAGAGGGCATGTGCATGAGTGGGGCTGCACCTGCGCCTGAGTGTTGGTGCAGGTCTGGGGGCGTGGGCTGAGTGCAGGTGAGGGCGTGGCGGCAGGGCCAGGACCAGGAGGAAGCTCCAGCACTGTGCATCTTCATCCTTAAAATGTTCTCCTTCCCAATGAGCCAGCTGGCTGGGTGAGATCTCCGCTAATTAATCAAGTCCTCTCCACCTCGGTGAGTGAGAGCTCCCACCAAAAGATAAAATACTGTCACAGCTAGCAGAGGACAGCCAACTGGGCACCACGGGCCAAGATGAGGTAGGGTCCATCAGGAGGGCACCATTATTTCACCGGCACACTATGCCTTCATTCCCAGAAACCCGGGCTGCCAGAGTGCCCTTGCTTGCTCTCACTCTCCTGCTTTGTCTGACCTGCATTTTATGTGCCCCATCTCTCTGTTCTCAGACTCCCTACTCTTGCTGGGTGGCATTTAATTTGTCCCATTCCCCATGCTGAGCTTCATGAGCTTATCTCTGTGCACATTTTGGCCTTTTACTATATTTCTCAGTTTTTATTGTCCAAAGTGCAGAGGGAAAAAAGAAAATGACCAAAGGGAGACTCTGTGTGTGTTGGTGGGGCCAGCTCCTCTGAGGAAAAGGCCTTTGCATGCGTTGCATAGAAGGAAAATCTTGGAGAGAGTGGACAGAGAGAAGAAAATAGCTCACTGAATACTCTGTGTTTCCAGAATAAAAGGGTCAGGGACAGAACAGGCCCTGTGAGGCAAGTAAGTTTGCAGAAGGAAATCGAAGTAAAAATATTCCTGAAAAACAAAACCAAATGGTCTCTGGGCACTGGCAGGAAATCAAAAAGAGTATGAGCATATCTCAGAGATATTGCAGGTTCAATCCCAGACCACTGCCGTAAAGTGAATATCACAATAAACCAAGTCAAATGAATTTTTTGGTTTCCCAATGTATATAAAAGTTATGTTCACACTATAGTCTATTAAGTGTGCACTAGCATTATGTCTACAGAAACAATGCATAAACCTTAATTAAAAGGTACTTTATTGCTAAAAATGCTAACCATCCTCTGAGTTTTCAGCAAGTCATAATCCCTGATCACAGGCCACCATAAAAAATGTAATAATAATAATCAAAAGTTTGAAATATTGTGGGAGTTACCAAAATGTAACACAGAGATACAAATGAAGCAAATACTGTTGGGAAAAAATGACTCTGATAGACATGCTTGATGCACGGTTGCCACAAACCTTCACTTTGTAAAAAATGCACTATCTCCAAAGCTCAATAAAGTGAAGTAGAATAAAACAAGGTATGCCTGTAGTGAGCTTCTAAGACTGTTTTACCATATCTACTAGTTCTCCATCCTGTCAGTGTACCACCAAACCCCAACTTCTACATAAGTTCTAATTACTCTTTGTCCTTTAGCTACTGCTAAAGATGCCCAGATAGTGTGCATACCAAAATGAGGCCAGTTTCCAGGCAAGCTATAGAACTTTTCAGTGCCTCAGTTTCTCTTTCTATAAAAGGGCTATTCCAATAATGCCCCCTTCGACATCAAGAGAATTGAGAGGATAATAGTCTTTGATGTGAAGTACTTTGAACTAGTTGGATGTAGAACACTATTCCAACAAGGGAGTTAAGTGTTTTCTGCCACCTTTCAGAGGAACAAGGGTGAAGAGCTCTGGGAAAGCTGGTGGAAAAAAATACTTGGCTTTGAACTTGCACTGCTTCCACCAAGAAGGAAACACTGAAATCTATCCAGTTCACCATCAGCCCACAATCCTGTTCTTCAACTCTCTCCATCCCCCAAAGCTCCACATTGTCCATGCTACTCACAGCTTGTGCCTTCTCCTGGCTCAGGACAGTGCTACTTAAGACATCTGATTCTCCTTATTTCTCTTCTCTATGGCCTCCTGGCCTCCACTCTAGGCTCCACATCAGAAGGGATGGTTAATGGAAATGCCATGGAGACAGTGTATTACTGATTAAATTCTACGAAGAGCAGCACCTGCAAGGTCAAAGAATCCTGGTCAGCATCTGTGCTGCACCTGGGCTCCCATGAGGTTTCTGCTAGTGTGAGAAATGGCCCAGACAGAGGACACAGCAGTACTTTGAGTCATCAAATCACAGGGGAATCGACCTGGATGGGGTTTGAGGGGCTATCCGGCCCAATCCCCTAACTGGCTCAAATCCACTACAATACAGCAGAGACATGGTCATCCAAACTCCCAAAGGATCTCTTCTGCTGTGGGAGACACTTTTCCACAAAGTGTTCTACTCCATGATTGTTATATGTCAGAAAAATAAGCTCAAGCCTGCCTCACCTTAACTGTTATCTGCACCAGCCCCATTCATTCATTCATTCATTCACTCACTCAGCAAATATATGCACATCACCTACCATGTCCCAGATACTGGTCTACAATGTCAGAGATGCCATGGTGAACAGGACATACTGATTCCCATTCTTACAGAAAGCACAGTCCTGCAGAGACACACACCAGAGAACAGGCACTCACAGTTTAGTGCTGCAAAAGAAAAACTGCAGGGACCTTTGGGAACAAATAGGAGAGATGGCAGCCAAGATATTTTTGTGGGTTATGAAGATGCAGATCAGGAAAGGTTTTCTGGGAGGAACAACATCTAAGCAAAAACCTGATCCAAGAGTTAGCCGGTCAAAGGAGGAGTAAGGAGTAGGAATGAGGTGGGGGAAATCAGGGCAAGAACTGGGCCAGGGGACTTGTAGGCAAGCTGTAGAGATGGTCCAAAAATGAACTAGGGTGGTGACAACCAGGGTAGAGATATTTCATGAGCTGTCAACCTTACAACCAGTTCTCAAGTTTTGTTCCTCACTGGGTTCCTAAGCCCTTCCCTCTCCTACCTCCATCACAGCCTCTCTGCATATGCATGACCTTCCCCACTTGACTCAGCTGTGGCCCAGGACCTCACATCACCTCCTCAGTTCTGGCTTGACAGCTTCTTCATGCCATTTGCTCTTCTCTATCAGATCACAGTCCTCAATGGCTCCAAAGCACCCAAACATGCCTCCTCAGACCCGGCCCATGGTGGTGGTGGTGGGGGTGGGGGGTCTTAAGCATACCCAGAGTGGGTCAGAATGTGTGTACCATTAGCCATGGTCCTCCCAGTGGGAGGCATGGAGACTAGGTCCTGCTTTTCTGTGAGAGCTTCTGAGATGTTTCAAAGTCAGTCTCATGACTCCCCCCAGAGCTCATTTTCTCCAAATTAAGAATCCCTCTCTCCTCATCCCAAATTACCACTTTTCCATGATGGCTAATAGTTCTCTGGATTAGATTTAAAATTAAAACTATCATTTTTAAAAGCAAAATGTTGTGTAGCCACAAATTAAAATATTATTCAGCCATAAAAGGATTGAAGCATTGATTCATGCTATGATGTAGAAAAACCCTGATAACAGGTGCTGAGGGGAAGAAGTCAGACACAAAAGGCCACATATTATATGGTTTTATTTATATGGAATACCCAGAATGGGCAAATTCATAGATACAGAAGGTAGATTGCTGGTTGCCAGGGGCTGGGGTGGGAGCAGGGAATTGGGAGTGACTGCTAATGGGAATGGGTTTCAGTTTGGGGTTATGGAAATGTTCTGGAACTAGACCATGCTGATAGTTGCACATTATAAATGTACTTATGCTACTGATTGTAATATGTTTAAATTTTATATTATGCATATTTCACCATAATTTTAAAAAACTACCATTTATACAATCATCTGTACCTTATAAGACATTTTCATATAAGGTAGAGTGTGCCATCTCCTCCTTCTGCCTGATTATCATTCCCCTTTCACAAATAAGGGAGTTAAAGCGTTGCCTGACTTGGGGTCACAAGTAGGACCTGGGGATGAGGCCCCAGTCTTCTCACCCATGGTCCATATTCTTTTTTTTTTTTTTTTTTTTTTTTTAAAGATTTTATTCATTTATTTGTCAGAGAGAGAGGGAGAGAGAGTGAGTAAGGGAGCACAGGCAGAGGCACAGGGGGAAGCAGGCTCCCTGCCGAGCAAGGAGCCCGATGTGGGACTCGATCCCAGGACGCTGGGATCATGACCTGAGCTGAAGGCTGCCGCTTAACCGACTGAGCCACCCAGGCGTCCCCCATGGTCCATATTCTTGCCACTGCACATCCACACTGAGGCCAGGACCTGGACTGCTTGGTCAGCACACGAGGAGCAAAGCTACTGATGCATGCTCTTACTAACAAAGATTAAATAAAGTGGGGTTAACAGTGTGGTGTGCTGGTGAAGAATTCCATTTCATCCCCTTTGCAATGGTGGCATACAAGCAGGAAGTCTGGAATGGGTAAGAAGACAAACTTCTCACTTGAGAAGTAGAACAGAAGAAAAAAACACCACATTACCTTCTCCCTATATTCATTCCCTATATAACACCCCACCCTGGAGCCAATGGAGGAGATAGTTTCCTTTCTATAGTAAAGAGCATACTGCTAGAAAGGACAGATGTAGAAGAGCAGGTTGAGGAAGGGCAAGAAGGTGATCAGCCGGGACTTGGGTAAGGACACTAAGGGAGAGATAAGAAGGATAGGGAAACATGTGGAAAGCAGGCAGAGGCATAACATGGGAGGGAGGGCAAGGGAGGAGATGTATTTCAGAGGGAGTGGCCTGTCCTAAAGTCCTTAAGGATGAGCAGTTTGCAAAACGATATGACCCAGGAACAGATTTCCCTTTTTACCAAATCCCCTGGGATGGGGAGAAGGGCCTGAATTGTGTGGAACTGGAAACTCGCTCTAAGGAAGGTCCTTTATAACTTGACAGGCTATAAATAGCTCCCGAGATCAACCAGAACAGAGGTAGGTGAGGTGATAGAGAAAACTGAGCCAGGGCAGGACTGATAGCTGGGCTGACAGGGGTTAGAAGGGAGAACTGGAGGGCTGGAAGGGAGCACAGCTGCTCAGGGGTTACCCCACGCTCAGCCCTGGAAGGGTGGCCAGGTCCTTGCCCCTTAAGGACACACAGAGATGGGTTTTCCTGGGCCTATCAGGGAAGAAAAGCAACATGGAGGCCCTAAGTCTTCAAGGGTCACATTATCAGTCTCTGTATAACATGACAAAATAATCAGCTAAGCACTTGCAAATGTTATCTGATTTATTCTTTATAAGAACAGGTCAGAACACTAAGGCTTAGAATGCATAAAGAGATTTGTTCATGTGCACACATCTAAGGCCAGAGATTTGAACCCTGGCCAGTCATATAAGGATCGTTTTCCTGGCCCCTGTGAATTCAAGTCTTTGGGTGAAAGGCAAGGGGGTGGGGTAGTGAGCCACAGGCAAGTTTATGCTCACCGGCCTTGAGGGACTGAGCAGACAGCATGAAGGCAAAGAGCAGGAGTACAGGTCATTGTAGCTGTGGGAGGTAGGAGCCTAGGAGAGCATTTGCCTACCATTAGCAAGTAGTCACATGCACCCACGGGCACAGAGCACACTCTCTGAGCACACTCCCTCCAGAACAACTGCTTAGAACTATTGGATTGTCCATTTCCTCCTTAGCTGGGGAGCCTGTTTTCAGTGTGGGGCCTTTTCCATAGCTGTGGCCTGATCTCAGTCTAAAGACACCTGTCTCCTGACTAAGGAGACCTGCCCCACAGAACCCATCTCACAGATGGGAAATGGCTACCGAGGGGTCAGCTAAGACACCCAAGGCCACTCAGTTGAAAAGGACAGAATCAAAACTTAGACCTAGGGCTTCTGACTCTTTCATCCATGCATTCTTCCCGTACAATGCTGCCTGCAGATCTCTCACCGAGAGCATTCTTGAATGCTCATCAGGGGCGTTCCCTAGGACTAGACACAAAGCAAGACTTCTGCAAACAGCCCACGGGCATGAGCACTCTGTCTGTGTGCAGTGGTGTTGGTGGAGGTCCACTAGCAAGTCTGCTGCCTCTAATTCAAAGCCAGAGTCTCCAGTTCTATGGGCCTGGTGCCATCACCAGCATGATGTTTTGAAAACCGGCTTATGAAAGAAGCTACCCAACAGGAACCACTCGTGTCTCTACTCCAAATTTAGGGACTGTGTGGGTTTGCAACCATAAGCTGTGGTTCAAAAGACTAAGTCACAGATTTTTAAATTTTATTTATTTTTAAGTAATCTCCACACCCAACGTGGGGCTCAAACTCACGACCTGAGATCAAGTCAGGTGCTCTATTGACTGAGCCAGCCAGGTACCCCAAAAACTTAAGTTACAGATTTTCATACAGAATGCCATGCCAATTGTCCAGATGATTTTTTTTTTTTTTTTTTAGCTCGGACGGCCTCCCTAACACAGTGAAGATGTCTGTGCCAGGGCTGTCTTTGTCAACTGCTCTCTGCGGAAAGCCATCAAACCCGGAACATCTCCCTCTATCTAGATATATCAAGAAAGCACTCAACCACTTTGTGCTTCACTTTTCCCATCTGTAAAATGGATAAGAGGAACCAGATATGCATCACACAAGCTCCTGCTCTGTTGCTCTCTAGATACGTGGTCCTCACCAAAGTATTTAACTTCCCAGAGCCCATTCATAAAATAGAGGAAATAACTATCATGTGTTTTTTGACTTTCGTGTCTGCCCAGCATTCATCCTCCCTTCCTCGAGAAACATCACCTATGCTTTCCTTTGGGGTCTGATGGGCCAATTCCTTGCAGGGGCTACAGGGCTTGTCTTGTGACCCAGGTCTGACCAACCCATGGTCACTGGCCACAGTGACCCATTCAGAGACAGGCCACATGCATGGAGCTCAGTTCCAGGATGTTTGTAGGAAATGTTGAGAAGGAGAAGTCCTCTCTCTGCTGGGATCATTGAAATAAGCATGTCTGGGGCCACTCTAAGGAAAGAACTCATCTGAGAGGGAAGCCAACATAGAAGAAGCCAGAGCCATAATAAGAAAGGAGAGGGACAGAGGAAGGACGAGAGGAAAGAGAAAGACTGACAGACCACATCCCAGTGACAGGGTTTGAGGACCTGGAACCAGCTGTGTTTGAAGCCAGTCCTAACTCCTCCACTTTTTATTGACATAAACAAGTCAAATCAGGTTTTTGACACTAAAATAGAAGTGGTCCCTGTATAATAGGTCTGCTGTGAGGCTTGGTTAAGATAATATAAGTGAAGCACTTAGCCCACTGCCTGGCACATAGTAAGTTCTCAATAAATAATGATAGCTATTATGGGGAGCAAATGAGATGATGGATGTAAAAACACTCAGAAAGGCATAAAGTGTTATATAAAAGTAAGGTGCCTATTATATGCTTTCCTGTTCTCCAATGATCTATACCTCCCATTGCGGCTTTATCACCCACTCTCTCATTCTCTAAATATTTCATGTGCCCATTTAGACTGTGAGCACCTCACGGTAGGGACTAAGGTTCATATTCTGTTTTAGCCATCATAGACTATAACGTGGTTGTCAAGCATACCACAGCACAGCACGGCGGTTAACAGCACAGGCTTCAGTGCCCAAACACCTGGTTTCAAATGCTGGCTCTGTCCTTTACTGGCTGGGTAACTAACTACAGGGAGCTGATTTTGCCCCCTTCAAGTCCCAGTTTTCTGCTACATAAACTGGGGCCAGTGTTGGTACCTACCTCATTTAGTTGTTATGAAGATTAAATTTATTAATAGTTGTAAACCCTGTGTAACAGAGCCTAGCTCTTACTGAGCCCCATGAATGTGTCTAAGTAAACACTTCCCAATTATTTTATTATTGTAATTCAGAAGCATTTACTGAACACTTAAAGGATGTACAAACCTTTCCTAATCCTGTAATGAAGACAAGCCCCTGCCTTTAAAATAATAACAGCTATCATTTTTAGGGGCATACCCTCTGCCTTCATTTTTACTTCTAATGTTCTAATCATGTACTTTAAAGCTGGAAGAAGACAAAAGAGACTCCTCACTTTGCAGATGAGAAAAGAGAGTCCAGAAAGGCTGCATGATTTATCCAAAGTGGCACAGCTTGTTAGAAACAGAGAAAGGAAGCAAATTTAGGTCCCCCAGTTCCAGACCCATCATGCCCTCCTCACTACACCACACTGCCTAAGGAAATGGTACACAAGCATATGGCCAAGACTCATGAACTCAAACAACTGCTGCCACACAAAGACTCCTTCCTTCCTTCAACAAACATTTATTTAGCAATGAAATATGTACAACTGCCAAGAAATTAGGGAAAAGGACTAGAGTGAAGCAGAACCACTCCCCTCTCCGTTTTCTTGTCAAACAGGTAGCATAATTATCTTTCTCATTCATTTGGCAGTTGGTGATTTGGCATTGAGGATGTGTCAAGCCCTGAGGACAGATCCAGTGTAAACAAAAGGAGGTAGACCTTGCCCCTATAGAACTTAAAGTACGGTGGGTTTGGCCAAACACTGAGTGCTCAGTGTTATTCACTGAATCAAGGAATGAATAAAGTGCCAACGAATCAGCAGGTGGATGGCCGGATGGATACATGGTAGATGGGTGAGTGGGTGGGTGGGGAGACAGACGGACAGATGAATGGATGGATGATTAGATGGATGGACAGATGGACTGATGGACAAGCTTTTCAAAAACCCACATGTCTCTGAGCTTTGTGCATAGGACATCACACAATTGTCTTTTCTTGATTTTTCCCCAAAGAATTTGGCATGTAGCATGAGAACTGCAACACCCTGAAATTATGGATGAGAGAAGTGGCACTCAGAGAAATTCCCCCACCACCTTTACAAACATAGCCACCCAGTGGCATAAGATTCCTAGTCCTGGAATGGGATCACAGCTAGGAAAGTTCAGTTTCATCCCCAGAGCTCCTCCACAGAGAAGCCTTGCTTCAGGAAGGCCACCTGCAGATTGTGCTTATTCTAGACAGTTGATCTGGCCTTTATCCCATCAGGAGAGATTAAGCCCTGCCTAAGGGTTCACCCATCATCACATAGGTCTGAGAGCAGCAATTTGCAAAACGGCTACTAAAGTCCACCTGCTTGCAACAGGGTTTTTTTTTCCCCCTTCCTATGACTTCTGCTCAGTTGTTCTTGAGGGAAAACATCTGCGGTTCTTATCCCACTGCTGGTTGTCTTCTATTTGTCTTCCTCCTTATACCAGTACAATCATGGTCAGGTGAGGATGCCCTGGCTCGGCAGTATGCAGCTGTGGTTTCCTCTTTCCATCTGCAACCTCTTTGCTAGTCCTATCCTTCTCTGGCCCACTTGTATTCTCTGTGCTTCTTGCCCACTTAGTATGTTGACTCGGGAAGCATCTCTTCTAACCCAAAAGTAGTGGGCCTTTTTTCCTAATTTCCTAGACTATATTGAAACTTCAATACCTCCAGCACCCATACCTGGGTATACCACTAACACGACTTTCACTGCTATTGGAAAGTATATTAGTCTTTTTGGTTTTCAATGTGATCATTTCATGAGCAAAAGAATTCCAAACTTGCCACAATAACTATCAAACAGGAAGCAGAGCATCTGAGTCTTGAAATTTTATTGCAAACCACCAAGGCTAGTGTAGGATTCCTGGATGTAATTTAACTGCTGGAAGGCAATGACATTCCTTATACCCTCCCTGCAAAAGCAAAACATCAAATGACACAGGTTAAGAAATGCAAACCTAGCCACCCACTGTGCTCTTCAAATATTTCTAACGATTTTTCTGATGCTTTGAACTGATTTAACCCAAAGTACATTTGACCCCTAAACAGTTATTCCTTTGATTTTTAAACTGGAGTGTAATTTAATTCAGAGGCCTGGCTCTCCTATACTTCTGAATACAAGGCTGGGAAGCCACAAACCTCTGTATCTAGTGGTACTTTTTTTCCTTTAGGTAAAAAATATGGTTCATTTCTGTCCAAAGAACATGACCTTAGGGAGGAAAATGAGCAAAACTGCAAGACCCCAGGGACAAAAAGAAATGAAGCTGAATCTGAGGAAACTGGGTATGGTTTGTGGAGATATCTGACTGCCAAGCAGGAAATGTGTCCTAGTCTAAACACCTGGTCTCTTGCCTTCTTCAAGATATTCCTATTCTTGGAAGTGATGAGTAGCCTTGGGGATACCGAGAAAAGTGACAAAAATGGAGGATCATTAAGGAAGACAATAAAAAATTAGCCATCCTCCTACAGTTCTTTTCATCTCTGAACCAACAGATAAACTACCACAATAGATTTGAGGTACACCACAAGGTGGTACAAGAAAATAATCATCTCTCCTTGGGCAAGGCTGGCAGAGGCCAGGCAGGGGCAGACAGCTTGAAATGAATGGAAGCATATACTGAAAAAGGAAAGGGATGCCAACTTGAATCGGTAATGTCCAGCCTCTGGTGTGATCATCATTCAACTAGCTCCATTTATTTGTACTGAAGAGCCAGCGTATTTGTTCTCGAAGCAAGAACTTCCCTACAACCAGATTCAGAACCATTTGCCGAGTCTGTGTCCTTAAATGTTCACAGTATTTTTGTCGAACATTAGGAAAGCCCTTGGTAATTTGCAGCAATTTAGTATGCTTGCTTTGCTTTTAGAAAATCCACAGCAATTCAATAAACACCCAGTCACTGTGGCTGTTAACACACACACACCATCCCCACAGCTGCCTGCCAGCTGTCACTCCAGGAAAGCGAGCCATCAGAGCCTCCCTACCGCTTCCCCTTTCTCCATGACCCTCACTCTATCCTTTCTTCTATCCAAAGTAGAAGATCAGCCCCAGAAAGCCGCGTCTCCCCACAGCTGGCCTCCCCCTCCTCTCTGGGGCATTGGGAAACCCAGGGCACACTGATGAGTGCGGTAGGCGAATTCTGTACCCCAACTTGGCCTCATTTGGTGGTTAGGGGCCATCTGTTGCATTGTCAGGGTTGAGCAAGACCCGAGAAGAAGGATCCACCTCTCCATCTGCTCTCTTTAGCACATCCTGGTTTGGATTTGCTGAGCCTCATCCCAGATGCACACATGCAAAGACAGTAATCTGGACTCTACCACCAAAGCTTGTTTCTTCTGCAAGTTCTGAAGTTTAATTACTGAACTTTTAATTTCCTTATAACCTTGCCTTTACCTATTTTTCCCAGTTGCCCTTAAATTCTGGGGACAACCACGAAGGTTCTCCCTAAATAAATGTTCTACTTTTCACTTTTTTTTTTAAAAGATTTTATTTATTTATTTATTTGACAGAGAGAAAGAGTGCACACATGCAGGCACAAGCAGGGGACAGGACCGAGGGAGAAGCAGGCTTCCCACTGAACAGGGAGGCTGATGCAGGATTCAATCCCAGGGTTCCAGGATCATGACCTGAGCCAAAGGCAGATGCTTAATGAAATGAGCCACACAGGTACCCCTACTTTTCACTCTTCACCAAAGAATGTTCTTATAAAAACTAGCCAGTAAGACCCACAAGCCCATGAGATCATATTTCTGGTTAGAGACCTTCTGTTTTGGGGCTCAGACCACATCTTTTAACCCTTATCCCCATGTCTTTAATATAACTCCTGACATGTGATAAATACTTAGTAAATATGTATTGACCTTAATAAATGAAATCATTCATTATCAAACACCATTGTCTAATTACTTAGAGAGTGGGGAGTAAAAAGTCTCAGTGAGTTTGCATCTTGTCCCTTCAATGTATCCAAACCCAATACCTTCCTGGAAATTTCTATCAGCAGCTTTTAGGATCTCTGGATTCCGGAAAACTCAGTATTGTCTCTAAAGAAGACTAAACCTCTTTGACAGTCCCTAAGTAAAAGAGCCATGCCATGTGATGCCAATGCCTCTCCAACAGTCGGTCGCCTAGTCAGTAGCTATCACCTAACAGTGTTTAACTCACCCACAGCCACCAGTGACTAGAAACAGGTTTCTGGCAACGGCAGCCCTGTAGGTACATCCACATTTGCAGCTTCCACCATGTTTTGTCCTTTGGCAAACTTACTACAATGACCAAGGCCTGTGCAAATCTAGTGGATCCCCCACACATCTCCAACACTCCTTGAGCAATTTGCTTGTCCTTATACACGATGCTAAGCCACATCTCTGCTTTCTTGCACCAGGGCTCTCTAGCACTAAATGCTGGGTAGCACCTTCTAATAGGACCACAATCTCCCATGGGGCATGATGTGAACCACAAAGACCCTGCCCTTTGGGGCCCTGCCCTGCCATCCTCCCCATCCCAGGCCTTCCAGGCTGGAAATCCTCACAGCCATAAATAGCTGTCAGCAAAAAAACAGCTACTTTTCTGAGCTGTGTCATGTTTTGGGTTCAATGCACTGCTTTCCAGCTGCAGATACACATTATGATTGATGCCTGTGAGGTATGCCAATGTCCCAGATGGCCCCCACCCCCAACACCATCCTCCAAAAGCACAGCCTCCCCAACAGCTGCACGTTTTCACAGCCTCCAACGAGCACTGTGCCAAGAAAGGGATGGGGCAGGAATTTTAAATGGCACTTCCTATATTCATGGCCTAGATCAGAAGTCCCTAAAACAGCAGGTCTGATAAATTCATCCAAAAATCACAGCCAACCAGGACAGGATGAGGACAAATCCTTCACACACATATGGATTTATTAAATATTTAAAGTTGCTACATAGATCCAAAGAGCCAGGTTATTTATTTTTGCAGGGTTGATCAATCACTTGTTTCCCTAAAGAATGCCAGACCTTTAACTACTCATCTAATTATGTCTGTGCAACCACATCACTGCTACCCTAGCACTTAATATTTTATCCACACAGCTCCCTGGCAAAATAGTGGCACCATGAGGCTGACTGTCCAACAAGACTCCTGTCTGCTTTGAGGAATCATTGTGCCCACTCCCATGGCACCCGACCCCTCCCCGCAAATTAAGAGGAATTTCTCTTAAAGAAGAGACGGAGAATGATAACTGTTTGTTTCTCTCCTTCTCGCTTCAAACAGGAGATTTACTTTCCCAAACCCCATTAAGAGTTCGACGGGTTTTCTGAAAACCGCTGCTGAGTCAAAGAGCGCCAGCGAGTGACATCCACGTACAATTTCCAGTAGCTGCACAGATGCAAGATAAGGCCGAGTTCTTGTCTCAGCTGCAGTGGTGCGGTCTGAACTGATACCAGCCTGGGCAGCAATCACCTTTCCACATGCTGGGTGGCAGGAGGGATTCCATTATTTGTCAGTCTCCGTGATAATGATAAACAGGTGTTAAGTGTCTACAGGTAGGCTAGACATGGTACCAGATACAGAAATAAGGACACTGCCTGCAAGTTGCTTCAGCCAAGGAGAGACAAGGCAAGAGTCTGTCGCTGGTTTGGACTCCAGCCTCATCAGAGGTTTCGCTTCCGTTTGGCAGCCAGTTATTTCCAACAGGGTCAGGGTAAAGCCTCACTCATGTGCTGTTACTGATTATTTATCTAGACTGAAGCCTACCTTTACATTGATGTGCGGGGGTGGGAGGGGATTGGTGGAGAGGCATTCTGTGCAAATAAATGGGACAAATAAGAGGGGAAAGAACAATACTATGGTGGGAGAGCCAAGCTGATTTAAATACTAAGCAATAGGCACTCACATACACACCAGTAATGTCCTAATTCTTTGGGTCAAGTGGAATCGTTAGATACTGTGTGTTCAAGTCCAGAAGCAGAGTTCTTTGTTTCATTCAACCTAGAAGGGGTATTTTAGATCTAACAGGTCATTTTACAGATAAGGAAATTGAGGCTGAGTGAGTAAAAAGACTTTCCCAGAATATCTAAATGTCTCCATGATGCTCATTACCTGTGTTTAATGTCCCAATCATAGGAATAAAGGAAACTGAGTCTTTGGAAGCCAGTTTGAGATAGGTCTGATACACACAAACATGCACACTTATTCCCACACCAACTGTGCCTTTCCCCTGGAACTATAACTTAAGCAGGCATTCCCAGCTGTGAGCATAATCATCTGCCCTAGATACACTCATAAGTTAATTAAACGATCTGGATTAGGGGGGGAAAAACTACAGGATGGAAATTCACTACACTACCTGTGAAAGTATATAGTGAGGCTCTAAGAGACTCAGTATAAAATGAAGGCATAAAACCTAGTGAATGTAACCAGTAACAGTGATGGTGGGAAGACATCCCAGCACAGCTGGCCAGAACTGTCCAGATATCTTGACCACCACCATACCACCCTGATTTCTCCCCTGGACTGTAGAGATAAGCCCTAAAATGGTTTCTCTGCTTCTACTCTTACCCACCATCCCACAACCCCTTCTAATTCATTCTTGGTAAAGGAGTCAAAACTTCTCAAACATACACCAGATCATGTCATTCTTCTACTGAAAGCCTTCCAGTGGCTTCTCATTACACTTGAAATAAGTCTTTACCAGGCTTCCAGGACTATTCATGATCTGGTCTCTGAGAACCTCGCCAAACTCATCAACAGCCTTGCTCCCCTGTGCCCTCCTTGCTCCAGTCCCTTTCCCAGTTCCTTAAGCACCCCTGAGGAGGCTGTGTCACAGGGCTTTGCCACTGGCCATTTCTTTCACCAGGAACACTCTTCCAAGAACATACCTCTGACCACCCTATTACCCTCTCTCACACTACCCTCTCCCATTTTCCTTCACATCACTTATCATTCTGAATTACATTGTTTACTTATATATTTATTATCAGTTTCCCTGTAAAGTGTTTCTCTTTTTTTAAAGATTTTATTTATTTATTTGACAGACAGAGATCACAAGTAGGCAGAGAGGCAGGCAGAGAGAGAGAGGGAAGCAGGCCCCCTGCTGAGCAGAGAGCCTGATGAGGGACTCGATCCCAGGACCCTGAGATCATGACCTGAGCTGAAGGCAGAGGCTTAACCCACTGAGCCACCCAGGCACCCCTGTAAAGTGTTTCTGGTGGCCTATGGTATGGACTGGCAGGGAGAAAACACACATGCACAATGGAGTCAGGTTAAGTTGTTTCAAATTCCACCTTCTTGGAGCAGAATTGGCCACCCAGAGAGGTAGCAGATGAGGGGTCTGGCAGCTTTCGATGACATGCTCCCTGCAGATATGGAGAGCTTGGAGCTCCATACTCCGGAGCCGAGAGTCTCAGTGCTTGCTGCTCTCCACTCTTTTATAGTCAGAGCTTCTCCCACTATTTGAGAGGCATCTGTAGTTCTAGAAACCATTTACAACGTCAAGATCTCCTGATTCTTCAGATGGGCTCATTTTTGGCAGGACCACATGCACATTGGGGTAGAGAGAGTAGACTCACAGCCCACAAATTTCTATCTTCAACTCTTCAACATCTGGAAAGTGCATTTTCCTCACATTTTTCTGAAAAGTAAGGTCCAGAAGAGACAAGGACTCTGTCTAGGTTGTTATTCCCAGTATCTCCAAAAGACTCCCTAAACCAGGGTCGTGTGCTAAGTAGGTATGCAGTCAATTTTCACTAAATGAATTGAAAATTGGTAAAGATACTCACAAATGAAGTCTACTAAATCAGACAATTCATTCTGGCCTTCTCTTCAGTTAGGTTAATTTAGTAAGATTTATAGTAAGTGGCTTCTCTCCTCCTCTGAGTAAACCCCATAATAGTTCCTAATTCATTGACTGATTTACTTTGTGCCTGAAGTCACCACAGATTTGCAGGAAGTTCAAAATAATTGAGGAATTGGGGGTGAGGAGAAAAGAGGGATGAGAATATAATGAATTACAGTGGCAATTAGTTTACAGAAATACATATAAAATGGACCCATCCGGGGCGCAGGTCAGCTGCACACTTGGCTCCATGTTTCCTAGTAGCCAAAGCGAATATTATGCATCTAAACACCACCAGCCTGCTCCTCTTTCCCAGCAGGGCCTAGCAGTGCCATCCTGGGTCGGTGCCATCTGCTCTGCCCCGAATGTGGGTAGGTATGGCTGTCTGTATTTCTCTAGTTGGTGATCATGACACATTTTTTCTTTTTCAAAAATGGGAAGGGGCTTATTTTTCTCATTTATTTTTTCTCTTCACCCTGAAGTCCTCAATTTCAAGCCTATTCACATGTTTTTGGATGGGAGGTTCCTACAAATCTTTGGTGATGTGTCATACAGGATAAAGCAGTCAATGATTTCCACCTCTTTGTTTTAATCTGTTTTTAATATCAAGACTAACTTCCTTGCCAAAGATGAAGGCCTAACCTAGCTTCTGAACTTTTAAAACCTAACTGTTTGAATGAATAGGTCCACTCATTTATTCCATTTACCATGATGCACTGTGTGGTTACCCAGTGGTTCTCCTGGACCCACACTCAGTGGAGTGTATAAACCACATGGACAACTCTGGATGGGACAGAGGCACAGCAGAGGCTGAGAAGCAGCAGATACTCACGTTGGAGCAGCACAAATATTAAATAAGGATTGTGAGTCCCAGCCTAATTGCGGAGTGATGGCCCGTCTAAGCAGGCCCAGGGTCTGAAACAGGACTCAGTGCAATCTTGAAATCATGTAATTTTTCGCCTCAATGAGCATGCAAATGTATTAGGGGGAGAAAAGAAGAAAGGGGTCTTGATTCAAAGACTTCTGAAAATGACAAGGTTGAATAATAAAGGGGCTTGGATTAAAGACACAATGAGGTGGCACTCATCCCCCCCCTCCTCCTCAGCACCTTGAAGACGTTAAGACCCCCAGGGTGGGACAGCATGCGCCTAGCCTAAGAAAGCCAATCATGCCTGGGGATTCAGGATTCCTTGGAGAGCTGTCTATCAAAGCCACTCATCATACCCCTGCTGCACTAAGCACTGTTCTGGGACAGGCAGAGGGTTTGCCAGTTGAATGGCAATGAGGAAAGAGGAAGGGGAAGCAGGAGAACACAGACCAGCCTCCTGCCTTAATGGAGTCATGATGGAGAGGGAAGATGAAGCATTTGGAGCTGAGCCCACACAGATGTGCATCACCTATGTCTCGTCATCTCAGAGAACAAGCAGGGTGCACCTCGGAATTTTCCAGAGCCATGGGCCTTTTCTAGATAATTCAGATATGTCTTAAACATATAATTAGAAGAGCTAGTGGTCTTAAAGTAACCAGTCTAAACCAGAAGGGAAAATAATATTTGAAGAAATTTTTGACAATGTCATAGGAGTCAGAAAATACAATAATCAGAAGAATTCTCTAATTTTCTAGAATATGCTGTTTGGATCCATGGAAGAATGAGGAACAATCCATGTTTCTCACCAGCATCTGCCCCAATCCTTGCATACTCCTGATGAGCCAGAAAGTGCCTTCTGTACGTGGGCTGCCCCATCTGAAAAAGCAACATGCTCAACCTAGGGATGAAATCAAGAGGCTTCTGGCATGGTGCCTTCACAGGGTGGTGTCCACAACACTTGTTCCCTTAATTCCAGAAAATCGGTTCATGTATAACTCCAGGAACTGGAAAATGAAATCTCTGGATCTCTAACATAACATCAATAAGGTAAATATACACTCTTAGGACTGGGAAGACAAATGCACAAGTGTACACCCTCCAAAATCCTGTAGGAAGTAGAGCCCCTGGTTTCAATATGGGGAAGAGAGACAAGGAAGGGTGATGTCTGATGTGACAAGGATATCTTTACCACTCTGGCATGGAAATTTCATCTCCCTATTCTACAAAAGTTAAGACTTTGATGACAATACACTCATCAAGAATTTAGATTTATAGGAAGGGGGGAAAGCAGCATATTCCCAAGAAAGAGCATGCCTCTTATCCTTCCTATATTCTTTAATTCCAAAGTAATCCCATTTTAATTACATTTATAAATTTAAAATGGTTAATGTAGTACCATATTAGATACTCACATCCACCTTAAAATTGCACTTTAATTTCCAACTCAATTGCACATATAAATTTGAAAACTGAATACTGGGCAGATGAGAACAATTTCATAGCCTCCCTCACATGAGCCACTTTGAAAACCACAGTCGCACTTTAATTCCTTCAATTGCACATATAAATTTTTAAAAAGTTAATGCCATACTGTAGAGAAGAGCTTTAATTGAGTGTTAACGAGCTGCCAGATCAGCTTCTAGCCAGCCCCATTACACAGCAGGGAGCCACAGAGGGGTCCCCAGGATACAGAACTAAAAGCCTCTAAATAAACCATATGCACCAGCTACCTTCCCATGCAACCCACACTAGCACTTGGCCCTGGATTTTAGATCCTTACCCCTAGGCTTGGTCTTGTCTCTGAGAGAAAATTGAGTCAGGCACACTCAAGAATACATCAGCTCCCACAGCGGAGGGCAGCTCTGGGGCAACCCGGGAATTTGAAGCCACCCTGTTAGGTGATTGTGGCACTTGTAGCTCTGTTCAATTCTGGAACGTAAGGGCCAGAAAGAACTTAAGAAGTCTTCCAGGCCTACTGTCCTACTTTGTACATGAAGAAATAAGAAACATTTTACAGAAGAGTTTGAATGACTTGATCAAGGTCACACATTGAGTGAGTCATCAGAATCAGAAATTGATTTCATGGTTTTTTCAACTTGTAATCCACTGCTACACCAAGGCACTTTTAAATTTTGGATTTTATTTTAACAAACGAATGCACACAATATTTTAAAACACTAAAATGCCTATGATGCAAATGGGCAGCTTTCTACCCCTACCTCCTCACTGCTGATCCCCACTCTTCAGAGTCATTCACCCTCACCTCTGGAGGCTTCCGTTCCCCAGCTCCAAGTGGAGCTGCTTGCTTCTGGAACCGGCTGCACAGCTGTAATTTTTATCCACTTCCTTCTGGAAATTTCTGTCACCTCCATCCAACAGTCTTCTAAACTTAGGTCTTCACCTGAAGATAACATTCTAGCTTCCAAGCTGTTGTTGATGAGACCAGGCCCACTCTGACCCCTCCCACATAGTCTGCCATCTTGTCACCCACAACTGCTCTCTTCTCAGGAAGTCTGTAGGAGATTCTCTTTATCACTAGTATTTGAACATTGACAGTCACAAGTTTGCCAGTACGAACTTTTCTATTCATTATATTGGGCAATTGGTTAGTTCTTCCAATATAGAATCTTCTTGCCTTCAGTTCTGGGATATTCCAGGAAATATTTCTTTGAAAAATATCTTCTCTCTGTGAAACTCCCATTAATTAAAGGATGGATTTTCCAGACTGATCCACATCTTTTCCTTTCTATAGTTGACCTACTAGATATTTTGTTCTGCTTCATCAACTTTATCTTCAAGCCCCTCCACTGAATTTTAAAATTCCTTTTACCATATGGTCAGTTGTCAAGGGCAATCTCTTTTTATTGTTCCTTCTCATAGCACCCTGTTCTTCTTTTAAGGATGCAAACATTTTATTCTGAGGTCAACGGAAGGACTTTTAAAGTTTTCTTCTGTTCTTGCATTGTCTTTTTTCTCTCAGTTCATTTTTTAAATCATGTTTGCATTGGTCTCTGTTTTTTGTATTAATGGCTTTTGTCATGTGTCTTGTGCTCCTTGGCTCTCCACTCATATCTAAGAGAATAACACTAAAAAGCTAAATGGATATTTTGTGCGCCTGAGCTGGACTTGCATGGTGACCATAGAGCCTATGCACAGATTGTGGTACTCCTCCTTCTGGGCACATGGTAGGACTTGTGGCCTCTGAAATTAACTGTGACCATGTGACTTATTTTTGAACGATGGCATGTAAGTAGAGTGGCATGTCCTCTTTGCCTCTCCCAGGGCAAGCAGTAAACCTCCAGATGGTGGCTACAGCAGCTTTTGTCTTGATGTAAGGATGACTCAGAGCAGAACCTCTAAGCAATCCCCAAGAAACAGTTACTGTGATTAGGAAATAAACTTGGCTAATATAAGCTACTAAGATTCTTTAGGAATGCAAGACTGGTGCAACCACTCTATGAAACAGTATGGAGTTTCCTCAAAATGTTAAAAATAGAACTACCCTGGAAACAGTATGGAGTTTCCTCAAAATGTTAAAAATAGAGCTACCCTATGACCCAGCATTGCATTACTGGGTATTTACCCCAATGATATAAATGTAGTGATCCGAAGGAGCACCTGTACCATGATGTTCATAGCAGTAATGTCCACAATAACCAAACTATGAAAAGAGCCCAGATGTCCATTGACAGATGAATGAATAAAGAAGATGTGGTATGTGCGTGTGTGTGTGTGTGTGTGTGTGTATATATCTATATCTATATATATAGATATATATAAATACTATTCAGCCAACAAAAAAGTGAAATCTTGCCATTTCTAACGATGTGGATGGAGCTAGAGGGTATTATGGTAAGTGAAATAAGTCAATCAGAGAAAGACAATTACCATGTCATCTCACTCATATGTGGAATTTAAGAAACAAAACAGGATCATAGGGGAAGAGAGTCAAAAATAAAACAAGTTGATATCAGAGAGGGAGACAAACCATAAGAGACTCTTAACCATCAGAAACAGAGTTGCTAGAGGGGTGGGGGGATAACTGGGTGATGGACATTAAGGAGGGCATGTGATGTAATGGGTACTGGCCTCTACCTCTAAAAATAATAATACATTATATGTTACTTAATTGAACTTAAATTTTTTAAAATTAAAAAAAAAATAAGCTACCAAGATTCTAGAATTGCTTGCTACTATAGAATAACCTATACTCTCCTGAATTTACAGAAATCTACACATGGAATGGGGAGCTGCCACATGTGGCTTCAGCTTGGTGGTCTGCCAGTGGGCAACAAGAAAATTTATCAGGGGTTAGAGGCATGGTGATGCACATGAGACAATGGGAAGCATTTGGCAGAACTTTCACTGGAGATAACCTTGAGAAACAGGAAATAACTGTGATGATTAATTTTATGTGCAGATCTGACTAGGCCACAGAGTGCCAGATATTTAGTTAAACACTATCTGGGTGTGTCTGTGAGGGTGTTTCGGGATGAGAGTCACATTTGAATTGGTAGACTGAATGAAGCAGATTGCATTCCCTAAAGTGGGTAGGCCTCATCCAATCTGTTGAGGCCCTGAATAGAACAAAAGACTGAATAAGAAAGAATTCTTTATCTGGGCCTGACTGTATTAGAGCTGGGACATAGGTCTTCTGTCTTCAGACTTCATTCGGACTAGAACTTATATCTTGGCTCTCTTGATTCTCAGCCCTCTAGACTCCCTTTCTAGCTAATAGATAGATAACAGATTGATAGATAGATACTATATATAGATTATATGTTAAATATAGACACACAGAGAAGAGAGAGACACCTATTGGTTTGGTTTACCTGGTGAATCCTAATACAATAACCTTGTGCACTTGTGGTGCTAGGGAACCATGGCATTAGGAAAGTGCATCTGCTGATGTTAGTTGCATTTGGCATAAAGGTAAATATAAAAGGCTGTAATGAGCTAAGAAAAGAGCTGTGGGTATCCGAGTAGGAATGCAGAGCAACAGAATCAATAATTTGGGGACTTTTATGGTTGGAAGAGTAGTAATAGTACCTCTTCTCAAATAATAATAGAAAAAACTGAGAAGGCCCATGAGAAAAAAAAATTATACATCAATTTTAAAGAACCACAAAAGCACGGTCACCATAACCAGTATTAAAACTCCCGAATGGACTGAGATACTCATTTAAAAATAAAGATATGGCATCCAGAAAATCCTTTCAAATGAAAATATGATTTAAGGAAGAGGCTAAAGTTGTGGCTCTCTTACCAAAGCCTTATCAGATTTTTTCAAAGGACCTGTAATTAAATTTAGAAAGAGACACAAGAGCAAGTGAGCAAATAAATATAGCACATTTAAGAAGTTTTCCTATAAAAGAAGTGTATGTGGCTATTCGTTCATGGAGCTGACTATAATCAAATAAATAATAAGCTAACTATGTTTTGGAGAGCTTTATATTGTCAAAAGAACTATCAGCCTGGACTGAGACTCTTCAAATCTTAAAATGACCCCTGAGCTCCCATTATCTATCGATAGGAAGTAGGATAAAAGCCTGCTCAGTTCCAAAGGAAGGCATATTCCCCAACATCTACCTTAAATGAGGCAATGGAGGATAATGAAAAGAAAGAACATTGAAAAAGGCAGAGCAAGGAACAACAGAACACAATAGGCAAGGAACAAGAGCAGGAAAATGAATCAAGATACAATCAAGAACATTTTCCCCTCTTAGAACAGGGGACCTGAACAAGACTTCCCAGGGGATTCACCACTATCCACTGCATAACCCCCTCCTTCCCCTTCCTAAATAAGAGTGCTTATTGGAGTTATTCTGTTGTGTTCCGTAAGTCTATATTGGCAAGATGGAGGGAAGGTAAACAACTTGTTTATTTTATTACTTTGCTTTTTATTGGGGGGGGGGCGGTTCCTGTGTTAAATTCTTGGCTCCCGATTGCTAGGATCCATTTATGGACCTGAAGTAGAGATTCCCAAGTATCACCCCTTCAACAGACTAGTAGCATGTACCTCTGTTTTAGAGGTTGAGCTTTATGAGACAGTAGAAAGGTCTACCTCCAGGAGAGATAAGCATACTTTGCATGTGGGAAGAAGAGTACATAGAATGTTTAGGAACCAGATGGGAAGACTGTTGTCCAAGTTATTCACAAATATTCTAGTTCTTCTCCTTCTGGACACATGGTAAAGTTTCACTCCCTCACCAGCTTTAAAGTTAGACAGGCAGAGCGCCTGGGTGGCTCAGTGGGTTAAGGCACTGCCTTCGGCTCAGGTCATGATCCCAGGGTCCTGGGATCAAGTCCCGCGTCAGGCTCTCTGCTCAGCGGGGAGCCTGCTTCTCCCCCTCTCCTCTCTCTCTGCCTGACTCTCTGCCTACTTGTGATCTCTGTCTATCAAATAAATAAATTAATTAATTAATTAATTAATTAATTAAAAAGTTAGACAGGCATATGACTTGTCTGGTCAATGAAAATTGTGTAGGAATGATATGTGTCACTTTCAGAGGGAACTTTAGGGATCAGTGCAGAATCCACAGTACTACTTCCTTTGGCTGTAATGGTGGCCAGCATGCCTGATAAGAGCTATTCAGTTGAGTGCCAGGGGGAGGACAACTCAGAGCAGAATTCTTGGCCAACCAATGAAGGACATGTAGCTAAAACGGCCTGACTTTGATTAGGTTATGCTCAATCTGAAAATCTTGTATTAAATTCCAGTCAGTTTTCCCAAAAAGGAATCATCCAGTGTCCTGCTAGGAAGAATGGCTGCCCGGTTTGGGAGGAGAGTGAGAGAAAGGGGCTGGAAGCCTTGCAGTTGAGTATGCAAACTTTCACTTAGCCCTACTTTATTTTCAGACAAATGTCTCACCTCTTCCTCCTCTGTGCACACCTCCCAGCTTCTGCTGGGACGGGGAGAGCAGTCACACACACCTACACAGGCTGAGGGGTTTACTACTATTTAGCATTCCGACCTCTTCCCAGCCACAGAGGTAGCTAGAGCATCCAAATCCAAGGTCCAGGACTTCTGCGTTTGTTGTCGTTTGCTTGATGACACACCCACATGCACACAAACAGGTACACATGAGCTTAAGTTTTAGCTTATCCATTTTTAGGCAGTTTCTTTCATCTACTTTCCAGCTCCTAATATATAAAATCATCTCTCACATGCTGTTGTCTCTTTTCTTAATCTCTTTGCATTAGGTGATGTTTCTTTTTATTTTTTTAATCCTTTACTACCATTTTAGTGAACTTTGGAGGAGGAATCAAGATGAAATCATATGTTCACACCACTAAGTACAACCGAAAGTTATACTGGTTACTAATTCCACTTAAAATTCACAGAATTCTTTGCTGCCATAAGGGAATTAGGCTTATTTATCAGTCAATACTTATTTAGAAGTATTGACTGAAAAATTCACATACCATATGGAAGATGCCATCATAGGAACAAAACAAAACAAAACAAAAAAAAAAAAAAAGAAGAAAAGAAAAGCTATTTTTATTATTATTATTTAGTGCTTCTTCCCTCTTCCTGCCTTTTTTCTCTTTCTCCTGAATTCATAGAGTGTAGGAATTATGTATCATTCAACTTTGAAGCTTCAGAACCATCTCAATGATGATGATTTAATAATCAACAAATGTTTTATAATATCTATGACACATTTCTACCCTCAAAGAACCTCCAGTTCATCTAAAGAATAGATATGTTACTAGATAGACAGATACAGATAGATAAGACAAAGTGTAAAATTTAAACCGATTAAATACAAATGAAGTCAAGCTGATTTTTTTCAATAGTCAAAGTTTTTCAAAACAAAAACCAAGTCTCAGCAAGATTAAGCAAATTGTCAGCATCACAAATCACTATCTTTTTGTGTGTTTATACCTACACATGATTTGAAAAGAGTTTAAAGAGGCTAGACCCCAGTTAGCTACTGGTGTAAACAGAGCTTTTGACATTCAAGCCTATAAATTTACTCTCACACAGCGCTTCCTGGAGCCTAAGATTGAAGACCTTTATGGGAGATTCAGGGAGGAGGTGGAGTTTCAACAGAAACCTGAGTGATTGATTGGGAGAGTGCATCACCAGTCCCAAAGCAACTCTGAGGGAAGGTTCTCATTATTAGGTAGTCCCAGGAGAAGGCATTTATGTTAAAAAGAGTATGAGCCTTTATAGATCCATGGAAGTCACTCTGTCCACCAATCCCTGCCATAGCTTCCTTTAAATTCCCAAAAGCGCAGATAAAAATGAAGTTCCTGTGTCCCCCAGTCAGGGGTGGGGGGTTGGGGGGAGCATGAAAACTTGGATGATTTAATCTGAAGAAGTGCCCTCTCATCATTTCCACACACTTTGACTGATTAGGTCTGATCCTCCTGGCAACCCCACTATACAAAGGAAGAACCTGACTTGCTCAAGGTCAAGTACCTCAAATTCCAATCTAGATATGTGATCCCAGGTCTATGGTTTCTCTGCTGGTATTTGCTGCCTCCACATACTTAACTTGAAGTTATGGTATCTTTCTCTCTCCTCATTTTCTCTTCCATGGTCCCCCTACACTTGCCCTACTAGGTGCAAGCACCAAGGAGTGATGAGATGGCGCAAAGGTCAGAAGAGAAAGGACCAGAAGCATTGCAGCTTCGGAATGGCTGAAACATGCTTAAGCATAAAGCCCAGCTCTGAGCAAAGTCAAAACAACTTATCAGGTCAGAAAGACACTCTGACAACTGAAGTGTTGTCAGGAAAATCCATAGAGCCAGGGCCCACTGAGGATGTCTCTTGTATAAAATAAAAGAAGGAAATCCATTAAGGACAGCAGAGCTTCATGCATATGCCTGCAGATGAGAGAATAGGAAATAAGGGGGAGATGATGGACAGGGAGAAGGGAAGCAAGTCGGGAACCCTACTCTGCAGAGGAAACAGCCACACTGGGCTTGCCGAAATAATTCCCTGGAGAGCACCAGAAGATTTGTATAGAGGCTGGTCTGTGAACTCCCACTCAGATGGTTCCAGTGTATGAGGACAGGAAGCAGGCTTTAAACTCTGCCTGAACTCACAGATGGGAGTGGGAGGGTTGAGTCAGAGAGGTTGGCAAGGAGTTGCGATGCAATAAAATCACAGTCTTCAAATCAGGTTGAAAATCTCCACTCTAGTGGTCTGATTACCAAGACTTTGATGGCTCATGTACTAGTTTTTAAAGTCCCAAGAGTTCAGGCTCCCACTTCTAATCCTGGCTGGAATTAGCCACTGAACGCAGATGTGTGAATCAGGCAGGGAAATCAAAGCAAACTTGTATAAAATGAGAAGTCAGGGAAGTAGGAAGCAAAATGCAGCTCTGGAAACCTCCTCTCCAGAGCCTTGCCCTGTCTTTCTGCTGTGGCTCAGAAGTTCTTACAGTTTCAACTTTTTTTTTTTTTCTCTCTGTTGTGTTATTACTTTATTTGTTTACTTGTTTATCTTATTGAAGTATAGCTAACATATACTGTTAAAGCAGTTTCAAGTGTACCATATGATGATCCAACAATTCTATACATTTCTCAGTGCTCCTCAAGATAAGTGTACTACTAATTTTCTTCATCTATTTCACCCATTCCCTCCACCCACCTCTCCTCTGGTAACCACCAGTTTGTTCTCTGTATTTAAGAGTCTGCTTTTTTGCTTGTCCTTTTTTGTTTGTTTGTTCATTTGTTTTGTTTCTTAATTTCCACATATGAGTGAAATCATATGGCATTTGTCTTTTTCTGACTGACTTATTTCATTTAGAATTATACCTTCTAGGTCCATTCATGTTGCAATAACAATATCTCTTTCTTTTTTATGAGCAAGCAATATTCCATGGTATATATACACCACATCTTTACCCATTCATCTTCCACATCTTAGCTATTATAAATAAGGCTGCAAATAACATAAGGTGTGCAGTTTCATTTTAAAATCCTCTAATGAAATGACTATCAAAAATTATTTTTAGGGAGTCTTGAACATCCTGATTATTCTAAATCAATGGGTGCATCAGGTAATTTTAGTCAATGCTTGTAAGTATTAAAGGTGTAATATAAAACCAACAGGAAAGAAATGAGGTACCCTTTATAGATAAAAGGAGGGCCAATGGGTGAAGACCACTGAATAACACTTTCTGGATATTTACTCCATTCCAGACAGGAGGGTAAAATGCTTTATAAGCATTATCCCATTTCATTCCCATGAAAACACTCTGAAGAAGCTATTCACAGATGAGAAAGCCGAGGCTCAGAGTAGTTCAGTGGCTAAGCAAGATAACAGTTGTAGCAAAACTAGCATTTGAGCCCAAATTGCTCTGATTCCAAATCTTATATTATCTCCCCCACACCATGCAAGAAAGAATACACCATGTTCCATAATTCCAAACCACATCCACAGCAAGCAAACTGCTTCATCTCACTGTCTCCCATGATAAGAGTTTAAACTGGAGAAATCCTAAAACACAGTACCCCTCCGCCCCCGGATGCTACCCCATGTTAACTCTTTTTGCTATTTCATTATTATAAATTAAGATGGGCAAAGTGTTGGGCAGAGAGGTCTCTCTCCCTCTACCATCATAGGAATAAGAAAAAGTAGAAGCTAATTTTTCTATTTAGGATTCTCTCTCTCTCTATCCCTCTGTCCCTCCCTCATTCCCTTCTTCTCTCCCTGCCCTTCCTCATATGGTGGGTGAAGTCACTCAGTTTTTGCCAACTCATTTCCCCCACCCCCACGCCCAGCTCCAACAGTCTCTCTTGCCTTCTGATCTTCAGCAATGTATTCATGTATTCATTTAAAAGTTCTGTCTGTGCTGAAGCCGGTGCTGCTTGTAATTGCTGGCGGCCAAAAGCTGTTCTGTTTTTTCTGGCTGAGTGTACCAGGCAATCATCAGCTGTAATTATTTCGAGTCTTGTTACAGATGGAACTTCGAGGTTTTCAGTCTTAAACAGAATTCATTATTCAAATGTCTCCAGAGCTGACAGCAAGGGGCAGGGGACGAGCCTCCTTTGAGTCCAGGAAACCAAAGAAAGTTCAGGAGGAGGGAGTTAGCTAGGCCTCAGACACCATGGGGACTAAACATGTCTTTTAGCCCCAAATCGGGAAAACTGAGCCCCCAGGTGCTCATGCCATCATCTCACCTTCGGGTCTCCAGTTTGGTCCTGTTAACTTTTCTATTTCTTTACCACAACCTTTCTAGGGACCCAAATGGGACCTCACACATCTCCCTTCTCCAAATCCAGAAGACAACTATGTTAGGTGTGTGTTTAGTTCCACAAAGCACAATCATTGAGTTAGGGTTAGGGACCTTCTTTGAATTAACAGTGAGTTTCTTGGGAACAGAGCTCCTCTGAGAAACAGGGCAATTTCAAAGTTCTGAGGGAGGAAGAAGATGTCTTATGACACCAACTCCACTGGCACCAGACTCCAATCCAGCTTTAGAAGCTTATATTAGCCATCTCCTGGCTCGTGGGAACTTCATAAGTCAGGTGCTCCTGCAACTGTCCACAGAGCACCCCTAGGCCTAGCAGGAAGAAGCCTCCAGAGGGAAGGAGTGTCAGGAGAAAAGACCAAGATTCCAACTCTTAGAACCTCTTTGAGGACCACATTTGCATGGAGAGCAGCTATTGGGCCACACTATAGGGGAGAATTTGGAAACAACAGTTATCAAGAAACTGGACCATTTGTCATAATGGCTCCATCAACACATCTCTCCACCCCCATTCCCAAATGACAGGAAACAGCATGCTCACAATCTCTCCCCACCACCTATCCCACAGGGAGTGTGAAGTACCCAACATGGATCCAAAGGATAACAGACTCGGGGCTCTTACAGAGGATGACATCTCTGATTCAAGAGATAACTGCCTCCCAGATACTTCTTCCAAGGTTCCTGGCAATTTCAAACTTACTTCAGTCTGCTCTTCAGCTCCTGCTGTATCCTGGTTTCAGTTTCTTGCCATTCTGCCTTGCGATCCCAATTGTGGGATGCAGATTCTTGCTCATACAATTATAGCACTCTCTCTCTCTCTCTCTCTCTCTAAAACACATGCACGTGCACGTGTGCACGCACACACACACACACACACACACACACACTTTCTTCCTTCCCAACCTTCTCATCTAGCCCCCTCTCTCTTGCTCCATTTCTCTCGGTTTCCCCTTTCTGCCTCCTGCCTTTCCTCACCCTTTCTGTCTCACTTCCTTTCTCCCTCCCATTTTCTTGCTTATTCTCATTTTTCCACACTCCCCCCCACACTTTCTTCCCCCTTCCTCACACACATATCCACACCCTCCTGTCTGGCCATATCCCTCCCTCTCAGGGTCACACAGGGTCCTGACAGTGGCACTCACTGACTGAGGCCTCCAGAATGGCAGGCAGGATGGGACGAAGACAGGAGGAAGAAACAGCAGGGAGCTGCAAAAACAGATGGCAAGTCAGCTCTGGCTGCATAGAAGTGGAGGCAGCCCCCACTTCCAGCCCCCCCGCCCAAAGGTACCTCCCTCTGGGTGATGTCTGCACCAGCCCATCATGCTCCACTCCTTCGGTGTTCCAATCTGCCACCAGAACAAGTCTCCACCTATCCCACCTGGTGAATATTTATGAGGGGGCTACTATGTGCTTAGCTTTTCTGGGTGAGCAAACAGGCAAGAAAAGTAGTGAAGAGGTCATAAGCCCCTCCAAGTGGTTGATCTACAGTCCTACATGGGAAGTCTACAATTACATAGACTGCTCTCTAGCAGGTTTATGTTTTATGTGTTTCAACCAAGGAGCCAGGCCCACAGAGGCCTGTTGTCTCAGTTCTAAGTAAAACCAAGACTAGAGCTTGTGATTTTCTGTGTTCTGTGTCCTCTTATTGTGTGGGTATTAAGTAGGGAACGTTTAACAATAGAAGGCACCTATGAAAGTAACTCTGTGATCATCAGAGGGAAAGAGAACTATTATCTACTGATAATTTTCTATGTGTTGATCATAATGATAAGAATATCCCATGTAATCTTTATAGCAGCACTGTTAAATAAATATCCCCATTTAACCTATGATGAAATGGAGTCTGAATTTACTACATGACCTGCTGTTAAGTGGTGGAGCAGAACTTGACCTCAGGTCTTACTAAGGCCAATCTAGACTACTAGATGGATCCAGACTACTGGATAGTTACTGCCAATTTGTCTCTACACCCAACACCTAATATACTGCCTGACCTTAGGCAGAAAGTCTGCTGCACAACATGGTCCTGTTCATAACGGCACACAGTTGTGTCGGAATGGTAGCAAATACATGAAATAACTGAGCACTTTTCCACGAGCATATACAATTAAATCCCAAGAAAAATAATCTGCAGCACAGAGATCAAAGAATTCTGCAGCCTGGACTGGTCAATGAGGCTTCCTGTGTGAGAAAGGACCATCGCTGAGCCCTGAATGTGGGTAGGTGAAAGAAGAAGCAACAAATGTCCCAGCAGGGAAAGCAGCATGAGCCAGTGCTGACTGGGAATGGTTCTGTGTGCCCTGCAGAGAGTGAGCCACGCATAGAAGATGAACCACATACCAGGAAAAGTAGCAGGCACAATGCTGCAGACGCCTGGGGCGACTGGGCCCTGGCGCTCCAGGCCAGTGACACAGATTGCATTTATTGAGAAGACACAAGGACTTCTCCTAAGTAGAGTAATCCCTTGTGGCAATAAACTTCCTTTCAGGAAGCTTAAATGAGTAGTGGGTAGAGAGATTAGCAGGAAAGAGAATTATCAAGAGACAACTGCAATCATCCAGGTATGAAGTAATGAGAGCTGAAATTGACATGGTAGAAATAGATGTAAAAAGAAGGTGATGGATACAAAACAAGCTTTAGAGAACAATAGGACTCGAGGATTTTAAGTGAGGAAGGAACAAGGAGAAATATGATTTTGGCCAGTGAGGCAAACAAGGGGAGTTGCTAATAGAGCGAGTTGTCAGACAGAATTCAGCTAGTGGGCAGGAGGACAGCTGCAGATTCTGACACTGATTTGCTCAGAGTTCATGAAACACTTCACTTGCCACAATGGACTGTCCTCGGCATCTAGCCGGAGAGTTCAAATATATACATATGAAAACAACCAAACACAAACTACACATGGAACAGATGAACAAAGGGAAGAGCAGGAGTGTCAACTCTGTACGTGAATACCGCGACTGCATTCGTAAAGGGAGCAGAGGCAGGCTCCGTAACTTCTCATGCATTTAAGAATAAAAGAATAAATTGAACAAATTTTGAGCAATGTTCGGTTCTCCTCTCCTTGTTTCTCTTAATGTCTCCCTCCCTCCCTCCCCTTTCCTTCCTCCTTTCCCTCCACCCCTACCTCAACACTGCTTCTTTTCCTCTCTCTGCTCTCCTCACGAATTTTCATGCTCACGCCACCAGGAAATCTGACAGCAGGCCTCAGTGACCTTTGATGGGCTCTTCTTTCATTTCCTGCCACACCCAATGTTCGCAGAATTTTTTTTTTTTTAATCTAGTTGGGTAGCAGTTCTGATGGGGGGACTGCAAACAGATGTTTCTCCTTTCTAACCCATGGGAAGACTGACAAAAGGAAGAGGGCCAGAGGACAGGCACACACAATAGGGACTATCACTAAATCAAGCACAGGTTAGTAAGCCTTTTTGGTATATGCCTCAGAAATCCATACCGAGAGCTGGACAAATGGGAGGCCATGGGGAAGAAGCAGCTAGCACCTGGAGAGGTACCCAAGGGAAATGGCAACATCAGGCCAAATTTAGGCAGGAAGTCATAGGGAAGAATCCAAGACACAGAATAGGGAATGGGAGATGAGGAAAAGCCAGTGACTGAGAAATCAGAGCTTACCATACTGGGAAGCCCAGAGAAGCTGGCTGTTAGAGTTGGTCTAGCGTTAGGGTTACTGGAAGTTGGTCCAGTATGACCAAGGGCTCATTGTCAGACTGTGGACCAGAACAGTACT